>OZ038477.1:407500-610000 GCA_964036315.1 Acanthosepion esculentum
GTATAGTACTATAGAAATATATACTCTATTCTGAAAAGTACTTGCAAATCGAAAACAAATACTCTAGAAGAAAAAGTCTGAAAAGACTTCCACTCAGTAAACCAGTCATTCATTACGGGAGTTATAACGAAATACATGGGAAATACAAACGATAATAAAATATTTGATTTCACAAAGACACAAAGAAAAGAAAATCTGGAATCCTGAGTGAGATATCAGGATTTTAGATAGTCTAAATTATTTACAGCCTCCTTTGAAGGTATCTCTGTGAATATCAGCCTAGAAGAAATGGCCTTATAGATAACGGTAATGTATTTGTAACATGAACGAACTGACCACCAGATAAAACTAACAAGAGAATTATAGGATAACTTAAAAGAAATGATAATTATCCAAATAGAAAAAATATTAGGTTTTAAGTAATAAACAATATACATGTTTCCTCGCAAAATGTTCATCAGAACAGAGAATGAATATCTGATAAACAATTTGCAAGAATATAATAAATGTATTTAAGAAAATAGGGTAAACCTACTTGCCAATATACTTAAAATATAAATTATATAACTAATGTCAAACACCAGCAATACTATACTGAGTATGAAAACAATAAAAGTGATCAAGCTCGAAATAACTATAAGATATAGAAAAAGTAAATATATATCCAAGAATAGACCAAGATAGAAGATATCACAGAATTGATTAAGCGAAGGAAATGGTGTCTGGTGGAGTATAGAGCAAGACTACAGGATAAAAAGTGGTAAAGGATTAATAGAAATGTGTCGATTCGAGAGCAAAATTAGTAGCAGAAAGCTAGACAAGAGATGCAGCCTAGAAAGAAGGGTTTACTGGTAAGTAATGCCTGACAAAATACAGTCGCGGCTTCCATGAAAGGCGTTGGGAAAGACCATTTACCTCAAAGCTGTAGGGAAAAGAATGGATTTATGCCTTTTTCAACGGCCTTAGTGTGATTTTAATGTAATGACTTCGGTTGGAATTTCTACACGATCTACTGAGCTCATTTTTCACGATTAATACTATGTGTTATCTGATACACACATAAATTATTTTGAGAGATCTACCATTAAATGGCTTCGGATTTAAACTTATTCACATCATGTGGTAAATAATGTGATAAATGTGAGTTTGCGTATTTGAGAAGTTGTAGTGAGAAGCTATATAAATGTCGCTTATATCAAGTTTGAAATGTTTTCCATCCAAAATTTAGTTCGATATCCCATTCATTTCCCCAAGTAAAATTCGTTATATTCAAAATATAAAAAAACCTTCATGCGCAAATATTTTCACTTTCAAAGTCAGGGATTACAATGTTTCAATTATCATTAATTATAATACACTCAGATTAATTTAGCTATTTGTTTCGATAGCCTGTATCAGGCTTAATTTCTGGAGTATTGCAGTCGAATATTTGTAATAAAAATAAAATGAAGAAATTATTCCGACATAACCCGCGGAATTCGTGATGCTGATCATCGAAAGAGAAGCAAAAGTTTAAATATTGAACATAATAACGGAAAATAAAACTCCAAGATTTGTATACTTCTGTACATTAAATTATATATTCAAACATCTACTGTTATTATGCAATAACACGTTTAACTACAGTGACATTCAATATGAAAGAAGGAATCTTTGCAACAATTACTCCGAAAATTTACCCACATTTTCGCACTAATTTATCACTCATTATTTTTATTTTTATCATTCATATGAATTGCTAATGTTTGATATGAGACATAACATTTACGCCATGACATTTGATGGTAGACCAAAATCAGTAAAGTCAGAAATGCAATTTCCATAGGAAAAAACGGCAACTAACACTGACATCACAGTTTAAAGTATATATTTACCAAAATTACACAAAACATATCTTGAAATACTAAAGAGTCATTTCTTCAATAAAATCCCCATTGGCTTCATCATGGCCTCCAGAAGACTTCGGAATCTCTTTCATCTCTTCTGGACGTTCTCATTATTTAAATTGGTGAATGCTGCCATAATCCTTGCTTTCAGTTTATCTTTAAACTGGGCTATCGAGTCTTGCGGAGCAACCAGTTTGAAAAAGAATTACTTTTAATTCAAAAACGTGGTGAACTTACCGATAAATCAGTCTAATCTCTTTCTAAAGTAACTCGGTAATTCACGGATTATAAAAAAAAAGGATTTGTCATGAAAGCATGTGACATAAAGAATCGGGTACCATGATGATAAACAAAGCTTCAGTTGATAAACATAAATTGATATTTTTCAGTGAACAAGTGACAGCATGTTTTACATTTTATTTTGCAAGATTTATAAAATATATATATTTAGAAGTAGAATATATAGATACGTTTAACAGCTTTTTGTCCCTGTTGGTTTTTCTACTTCATTCATTGTGCCAATATAAGTGCACTTATCTACAGTTAACAAAACGAAAACAATAATCGGTGAGGAAAGATAGAGTTCACTGCAAAATAATATCATCGGGAAAGTCCCGAATCCATTTCTTCCACACAAAACTTTGGGTTAAACGACAAGACAGCAACCAATCTACGTGAAACAAAACAATTTATTCAAACCAAGGGTGTGATCAGCTCGCCACCTCAGCGATTAAAAAACTATTATAAAAAACTATGGCTTAGAGCTACAAATTCATATTTACAAATGCCATAGAAATATATATTTTATTGATTCAAATTTATCGCTTTCCAAACGCAAGTAGAAAATATTCTGTAATAGATTTTAGTCAAAATCTCTATCGATGCCCTTCATACATTCATTTTGCAATCATCTTGAATGATCATATCACGAAAACATATGAATGTTATAATTTTCTATGAGCATGTGAATAATTAAAGTTATTGATTCTGTTACAAAATTTCTAATTCTGGAAAAGTATTTTCATATTTTCTCGGCTGAGTCATTATTGAAATTCATTGTTGTATTTTGTCGGCGAATTCATTGTTTATATCAACATGGAGGTAAAATAGTTGCTGAACCAAGTAATTATTGATATTGAGGCAACTTTATATTTGGAACGACAGTAACTATATTAAGTAATAATTATATATGACAGTACTGATATTATTCAACCCATATACATTTTATCTAAAAAACATATAAAATGTTTCTAAAATGTATGGAAATTGTAAAATGGTAGAGAACACATTCTTAAGTAGTGAATGCTGAAGAAAATATTTTCAATAATTGACGTCAAAGATCAATGAACTATCACATTAAAATATAAATGTATGATGGATTATTAAAAGCAGATTCCATTGTGACAAGCTCTTGTCATTATTTAGGTTTACTTGTTAAAAATTTACTAACTTAATCTGAAAGAAATGTAACAAAAACTGTTCTTGTGATTAATCAATATCTTTCGAAAGACATTTTTCATGTGATATTTTTTGAAAATGGAGTTACATAAAGCGTTATGGGAGGAAACATATCATGTTTTATTTCAGATTGAAGCGTGTTTAGTCTACTATCATATTGCTAGCTGATATATTTCAATAGAAGGTTAAAACTATGTGCATGAAATTGTTTAAACACATTATTAATAAATGCCTACTGTTTATACCATTATTTACATTTATTAGCTAAAGACTTAAAATAGAAGACACCTACTTTAGTAAATTTAGTGGTTCCTTGTTGTGTCCTTTACTAGAATCGCGAAGATTATTGGATATCTAAATATCTACGTAGATAATTTGAATATTTTTCATAATCATTTTGTACATATTTCAATAGATATTTATGTTGCGATTTGAACGGGAAGTGTTTTTGAATTTTAAGAAAGCGTTTGCTATAGTTAAAACTTACCAAGCACACTATCAATCATGTGTACTGAGTTTAATTCCCACTCGGCGCTCAATATTGGGACTAGTCTAACGTACAATTAGCAACTTCAATCCGTTTACTTTCTGATTACCTTTATACAGACTCGGAAAGAAGTGAATATTTATGCATTAATATGTTGAATTAAATAATTAAATTACATGGAAAACCATGTTACAGCCCAGGAACACATTACATTTAAGCAAATATTTAAATTGATAAAGGTGATTTTTCAAGTTTTATTCAAATACATATATGCTTATTTCATTTTTTCTTATATTTGTATCAGAAAGAATTAAAAAAAAATAAAATGATACTTTTGTTTCGTTCATTTATACACCTAATTCAACATGCCATTTGTGGTACTAGATAATAATTTTAAAATATTTCAGAAATAGCAACATTATCACGTGTGTGGATGTGTTGTGTGTTCATATGTATGTGGACATGTCAATATGAGAGAGACTGATATACAGAGAGACGTACATGAGCAACATCTGAACATTAATAATTATCCCCAATTACATGAAGTGGGTTATGGCGCAATTGTATTGGACAGGTAAAAAGCTGATATAAAGCTATTTTTGTGCACTAAAGAAATGAGAAAATCCATCAACATAGACGTTGGGGAAAAATCCTAAAATTAACAACAGACAAAAGTCACAAGAATTATAGAACTGGGATTCAAGCCCAGAAGGAGGAGGGAGAATGAACATTAACTCTTACGATGGAATTTTCAATCAAAAAGTAGTCTTCCTATAACCTCATACTTATTCGGTTTTAATTACTCTGTTTCCAAGAAATTAATAAAAAGATGTTCACATCTTTCCACGCAAAAACTATCCTGGATATTTTACTGTCTTCTAATTTGATAACACGTGTAATTTTCTTGGTAAATTATATGTGACTCTTGAATGTATCGAAAATTGATGAGTGAAATATTCGATTTCACAATACAAACACACGAACATCTCATACAAATCAACGGCTATCCCATGCTGGGAATAACATTTCTTTCTCTACAAGGTTTTTTATTATTATTACTGACTTAAATCAAAGTAGACTGGAAATCTACTGGGTTTTGATGTTTCTTTTTATAATTTTTGAAAAAAGAATGACATTAAACTTTTTATACAAAAGTTCAACCAAGGTAATCGTGGGCATATGGTAAATATAATTTTAAATAAAAGTGAATTCATAATGTATTCCTTCTGCAAATGCTGGGTAGAAAAATTTGGAAGATAGGCTTCGTTTCAGCTTTTATCTTTTTAGGACTAGTGGACAATTAAGATTGGTACGTCATAATTTGCCTTACTTGCGTTGGTTAACAATTTGTGGCTCAAACTAGGGCTATGGATTCTCTAAATCAACTACGAATTCGGTCTTTCTTGAGTCAACCTGAATATATACTGATTAGATAAAAACGTCCTTGTGAAAAGGAAACAAGCCAGCCGCAGACGACGAACAATGGTCTTCATCAAACGGCGAGACTAACAAAATAGGCAATGCAAAGGTCACTGAAGAAGAGTCAATTGGTTTGTGCATACGCAATAAAATAAGGTGCATACACATATTAAAATAATGAATTACGCATACTTGCATAAACACACATCAACAGGCAAATATAATGAAATGCACATATTCAAACACATAAGTAGACATAAATAGATGCATACAGGTTTTCACTTTCATAAACGTACAGACAAATGCAAGTAAATACACTCAAACAAGTATACAAAACATATTTGTATCATCCTTCCTTTCTCTGCTTGTTTTATCTTCCGATGGAAAAGGATTTTTGTTCGCATAAGTGAACATCTGGAGATTTGTCGGGTAATGCAACTCGAGTGAAGTAGATACACAAAATCACACACACGTGCACACACACTCAAGCACAAACTTGCAGATGCATAGTTGCCGAGAAATGGATCTAAATTCATAGTGTAAAAGCTGCTGATATTTTTTAAGATTGAATGATTTCAAAAAAGAAATTCCGTGGTTTCATTTCCTTGAATATGCAATAAAGATTTTAGGATGGCGAGAATCTGTGAAAATCCTATTTCTGATATAAGAAATAAAATATACAACTGGATAAGAATATAGTATGCAGAAAAGGACTTCCAAAAACATATTTCGTTATTTGGTCAGAATTAGGAAATGCCATTTTTATATAGCATATAACACTATAATGCATTTTTGGAACAAATCAACATTATTATAATAATGTAACTTGTATTCTTCGATTAACAATGTAATAACATATTTTCATGCGTCTTCATAGGTAGTTCGTCTTATACACCTCAAACATCTTAAGTATTTTGATTGTTGAGATTGTGCTTTTTTTAGAATGTTTCTTTCTTACACTTCGTTTGATTACTTCGCTCGCATGGAAAGGCCACTTGTGCGACAACGCACACTGGATAAAATGCTAGGGACGTGTCACTTTCCTGATTGTCTACTGTTTACTATTTTCTGTTCAATTGTTTCTATGATCACGCCGTTATATTTATTCCGATATATTTTATTTATCGATCCTATGCAATCGAGTATTTTCAGCAATATCTTGAATTTTTAGAAAAATCTCTGTACCGGACGAGAAATGCTTGATTGATCAAAACTCTTGCTTTCTGGAGAGTGGATAAGTCAAACTTACTCCCTGGTTAAACATAATATAAATCAGATTTTAGAAGCAGCCAAGTAAACTGGTTTTAGAAGAAATATTTTAATTAGTAATTTACTTTCTATGCATGAAATTAGATACATATTTTTCTTTGCATTACTGGTGTTAATCTCCACATAACAAATATTAAAATTCACCACAAGAAATATTGATGGTTTATATCCAAAATTCTATTAGTCAACATACGATAAATAAATTTAAATTGCATTAATGGGTTTTTAGAAGATATTTCATGTTAAATAAATGAGTTTCTGGCAAATATATCAAAGGGACCTAAAGTAGAGCAACGTTTAGCATGTTACTGGCACTATCAATATGTTAATGTAAACTGGCACATCAATATGTTAATGTAATTTTTTTTATTTACTTTTATTAATTCCTGCCGGTTTTGTCAAAAGTAATACTTAAATTCTCCCATATGTCTTTCTTTCTTTCTTTCTTTCTTATTTTGATTATGGGTGCTTTTCAATCTGTGTTGGATAACTTCTGGATTATTATTTAGAATATTAAGACGGAAAATAGATAACAGAAAAAGAAAGATGTTTTGAAAAACGAGTGAATTTCCTTCTTTACACATTTCAATTTTTGAACGGTATGGAATGTCTTCCGCAAATATTTATCTCCCTTGGTGGTTTCCCCTCCATTATTTCCTCGTGTCGACCTCTCATCGCTACTTCATTTAATCAAGTCTTGTGAAATCACTTGATACCCTTTCAACCATGCTACACGAATTACTTTGGCTATGCTATGACGTTGAACATCTTATAAAATAAAGAATTACAATGTTATGAATGAGAGATTTGTAACATAGAACTGATATGAATTTGAAGGAAGAAATTTTTTTTTAAATTTTCGTAAAATATTTATTAGGAACTTTAATAAATATAGTTAGGATATCTGACTAAAGATAAAGTTAAGAAAGAATAATTCAGTAAATCTTGTGAAAAAACAAAATTTAGGATAAAAACATTTGGACCGACAAATCATTTTTCTGGATGAACTGTTCTAAATCGTTTATCATTTTTGTAGGTATTTTAATATAGCGTTTAATTTAATTCAATTAATAAGAAATAAAAAAATTCCTCCGAATGCAACAAAATTAGGAAGTAGTACGAGAAGATGACTGAGTTTGCAAGAAAGATTTTGAGAAGAAAAATCGAAATGACAGTAAAATCCGCTTTCCGCCATTTAAAGATGTATCATTATTTACAGAATTGAAATATATTCCCTTGAATCACCCAGCTTTACAAATATATGTCGTACTAGAGTAAATTCTATAAAAAATATTATTTCAAGTTCTTTTTTAATAAAAATATTAATACCGAATACATATACAGATTTGACAGAATATGTAATTTTTAATGATTACACCGCACGAAAGGCAATAAAATCCAAGAGGGCGCATGGAGTTACTGAGAATGAAAGAAACAGCGATGTAAATAATGATTCCAGATGTAGTATTGTGAGAGAAGGAACTATCAACATAGAGGTTATCGCTACAACTATCAATTTAAACATTGAAATTATGAGAACTAGCTATCAAACTAGTACTGCGTTTAAGTTCGTGAAGACGCGATATCAATGATGAAAGGTCAACAGAACAATTATCGTGAGAATATTTATTGAAACGACATAGACAGGCCGAAGCATCAGGCAAAATGTGGTAGCAATAATAGATACATAGACGAGTAGTAGATTTATAAACCTGAAGTGCATAGTGAAACATCTTCCCTAACAGGAGAATCAGGAATTGTTTACATATAATTGTTCATGTCAGTGGAAATCATGAGATGAAGATTTGCTCCCCTGGAGGTTTAATATCAGCTATGCACATGGAAGGCAAAAAAAGGTATTTTAAATTGATTAATAGAGAGATGTTTCATGTCTTACAATTAACAAGCCATTTCATTTCCAAAAGACTGTACGACCTTTTCGAGATCAGTTGCCAATTTGATTTTATCGGACATATCAAACTTATTACTAAGACGGGTGTAAATAGTTATGTTCTCTGTATAGGTACCGAGTCGCGAACTGATGACCTCAAATAAAAATAAGGAACAGAGTGCGTCCAAAATTGAGCCCTGATGTATGTCAGCATTATTACAAAATGATCTAGAGAAGTGGCCATTGAATCAAATAATAATAATAACAATAATAATAATAAAGAATCGTCCAGAAACACCCCGTCAACCTGAAAAAAAGAACAGTATAACAGACCCTGTCAAACGCCTTCTAAATATCTAATGCAAAAGCCCAATCTTCACCATTCTTATCTATAGCTTGACAGGCTCTTTCAACATATTGATATTTGTCACAGAGAAGCGAAGGCAATATTAAGAATATCGTGCAAATTGAGATGACTAACAAATTTGGAGTTAATTAGAGCCTCTAATACGTTGCCAAATCGAAAAACTAATAGTACGATAGTTCGAAAGACCAGTAGGTTCTCCAGAGTTGTTAAAAGAGGTAACTACAGAAGAGGATTTCCAACAATCCGTAAGGCATGAGACAACATATCATCTACTGAAGAGCTTACAGCAAACAGAAACCAATTCAGGAGCACGTCTCTGGATTTAATTAAAAAGAAGAAATACCATGAACTTCACATATTTTGTGGGGAACAAGTTTGAATGTGATAGCGGAAACCATGGTAGGAGTTATATGCATGTCCTACAATAAAGACTAAGTTCTAAGAGGCAAAATAGGCAAAGAGACTCGTGATGAGGAGAGAGTAGAATTGGAAGAGAATTTGCGGGCAAAACTTTCTGCTTTAAAGTCAAATGATAATATTTCAAATTAATTAAAGGGAGTAGTCTTTTTTAAGACTTTACCTTATTTAACACACACTCTCTGCACATTTTCCAATTTTACATATTCTGTCTATATTTTTGAGATAAGGTATTATGTACACTATTTACATTATTCGGATTATTGTCCTCATCATTGTTGCCATATTTATCAAAAGGACACATTGCACAGTGGATAAAGGCGTTAGATCCAATGACGGGACCCAAAGAGTGTGAGTTCAATACCTGTTTAAGGCGGTGGAGAACTTAGAGAGGGGAATTAACGGGAGATAACTGATATCTGACAGCCATTAGACATGGTACGTGGAACTAGAACAGTCTACCCCAGCGAGCAAAATAAAGGGTTCCGTTCGACATTCCAACCAACTGAAGGCCGGAGCGTACAACGGCCGAAACGTTGTGATAAATATGGCAACAAAGATGAGGACAACAGTCCGAATATTGTAAATAGTTTACATATTCTCTTTTAATTCTAGAGCCTATTTAATTCTGATATATTTTTATCAAAGATTTACCAGATTTGGAACTCCAGATGTCATATATACTGGGTATTTGAAAAGTAAGTCCCCATTTTAAAATAATTATAATTCATTTCATAACTCTAATTTTTACAAGAAATGCATATGAGAGGAAAGCGTTTTGCATGAGGGTTTATTTAAAATTCTATATTGGAACCAGATTTCGCTATCAGCTTCTTGAGTCACTCAGAAATAGTGTCAACTGATTTCATCATGTACTCTTGTTGTGTACAAGACATAACTTCTCGTATTCTACGATCAAGTTCTTCAAAAGTCTTGGTTTGATATAGTAGACTTGTTCCTTCTATCTTGTCCAAAGAAAAACATCACTCATACATAAAATAGGGAGTTACTTTTCAGTTACTATGTACATCTGAAAGATCTGTATAAACTAGAAATGATATGAATCCAAATATAAATTTAATTATATTAGTTTTCTATTGGCGAATTCAGCTAGAATATTTTTATTAAAATTATTTTGTTTGTTTTTAGCAACAAAAAAGCTACATTTGTGAGCGTTTTGCAACCTCTAATGTTAATGATTCAAAATGGATCAAAGATATTTTTTCTTTGAAGACAAAATATAACTTATTGAGTAAAAATGATCTAGATACATACATGTATATATATATATATATATATATATATATATATATATAATTTGGAAGGTTGCAACTGGTTCGTTAAATTCAGTAAATGAATCGATTAAGCTTCGTTCGTTTGCAAGAAGCTATGACCTTATAAAAGTGCCCATACTTCAAATCTTCCAAATAACTTTGGCTAGAATCGTTTCCAGACAAAGAGATAGAATGTCTTCATGGTATACGCTAAATGGAATAAATGTTGAGGCTGGAATTTCTAATGGAACTAATATATTCTGCTGAAACTGCTTTCAGAAACGATATCCAACCCCAGGCGTTTATGTAAACTGATTAAGATGCAAGTAACTTGATAAAATTGATCGTTTTGTTGACTAGTGATTGACAAAAGAACTAAGTCAGTGAATACAGCATTCTACATCTAAAGAAAAGGAGTTTCATTTTAGTTACCCAAACTTTGTTTGTCCTAGCAATGTTTGTTAATGCAAGCCGATGAAAGTCTCTAAGCAAAGAGCTTCATTTATATTACACCCTAGAAGGATAACTCATGTTTATGTAAGCAAACGACCAAAATCGGGTAATTATAATCATAATCACAACATTGATATTCGGAATTGTCTCTGCGTTAACTTATTTCTTTTCCCTTTATATTTTTAATTCCTAACACAGTTTTGTGTATGTTTTAATATGTAATGCATTAATGAATTTCTATAATTTGTTTCATTTCTGCACAAAGCTTATTAGATTATTCAAACGTGAAAAAATTATGAATGAAAGTAATTTGAAAAAGACTAAAATAAAATTGTCATTTTCCTTTTAAAGAAAATGCTACTCAAACGAAGTTTGTCTAAGCAGTCTACAAGTGGAATAACAAGTTTCGTCTCTTTAGATGTCTCTCGAAAATGCCGTTAATTAGAGACTAAAATAGAAGTTTATAATGATATTTACTCAGGTCTTTGTTTGATAATACTTATTTCTCTGTGAAAATAAATATGAGAGAAATGTAAAATATCAAATAAAACCATGAAAATCTCTTTTCGAACGCATACTGTTGTTGACGCACGTACATCGTTAGGCATGACATAAATAGGGACGTTTCCATTAGCTTGGTGGTTCATTAACTAAAATATATAGATTTTACTTTTGTTTCTTGTGAGAAGTAATTGGAAACGACATGTGGAATATTGACGGACTTTGATTAGATAAGCGCTGAGGAAAAAGTGGATTTTGCTTCTGTTTTCATTCTCAGCTAAATAATCAGAAAGGGAAATGGCAGATGATGATAAGAGCAATGAATCTTCGCGTGAATTAACAAATTCAAAAATATGTGGGCTTGGATAATTTTTTAAAAATCTTCACTTTGAAAATTGATATAAAAGTAGTTTAAACTATTTCCGATCATTTTCTTTTTTCATCTCATGAATTGAAAGTTTAAAAAAACAGATAACTGTATAATTGCAGAATGTTTACCTGTAGAATATCTCAAAAATAAAAAAGAGAAGTTTTTTAATGAAATACGTTATTTATTATAGTGGAGCATAATACAAATTCGAGTGTAGCATGGAAAAAGTTTTATGAACTTAGTACAGTTTAATTTTAATGAAGGTATTGAATTTGAAAGAACCCAGTACCTCTAACAATTTAAGATATGGACGCATTGAACATTCACATATTGTTAGCAGATTAAATTTGCAACAAAAAAAATCAGTATTCAAGACTAGATAAAATATGATTTTGGATAAGGATATTTAAAAAGGTAATTTCTCTGCGTTTGGAAGAGTCGTGCAGCAAAATCATCATAGCGGCATTTCTCTACTTGTCGTACCAACATTATCTTATACAAAAATCAATCTATACATGTACACATATACACCTTTTGATGCAAACACCTAAATAATCATTACTGCTATTAACGCTCTTAGTAAGTACATGTGTTAGAGATGGTATTACTCTTACTTTAAAAAGAGACAGAAAATCCTACTAAATAAATATACACTTCCCGAGATGATCGAACATACATTCTATTTTTTCATGAAAGAAGACGAATTTTAAGCCAAAGCGCAACCTTACCATGGGAAAATAAAAAGTTAAATCATTTTGTCTAACTGCGTACTCGTTTAAAAATATTTTTGCAAGTGTCTCCGCTGACAGTTCTGAGATGCTTATGATTCTCGGATTGTTGGAATGAAAATGTTTTCCACTTATCTTTTAGACTAATGTAGACATTTTTAATTAAATATCCTTTATGACATCCATTTCAATAATGTAATTAAATCCGTCTTTACCCGATAGTTTTTCAATAGCACAAATTAACTCTGACAAGTGCAGATTTTTCCTCCATTTCCTTTTTACATATTTTTAAGGGTGATTTTGCCACCGTAATTCTCTTTGGGTAAATTTTCTTGGATTCTACTATGGTGTATTTTATTCGTTCATGTCACTAAAGTCTGTTTTGCATCAATATAATGAGGATAGCTTCTTTTACTACCTTTTTTCAGCAGTATGCTTCAGTTGGATGTGTTGTATTGTCTTTCTGTACACATGCAAGAAGCCCACACACTAACACTCACACAAGCTTCTTGCAAAGAGTAATTAATGCCTATTTTTTAAATTACAAAAGTAACAGAAATGCGCAAACAATTCTAAAACTAACGAAACGTCACATGACTCTTAATCTAGTTAACAAAATAATCATCTTTCTTTTTATTTATGACGTACAATCTTTGTACAGCTTCATCTATACTAACATCATACAAGTTTTATGGTATGTTTTGTTCTGCGGGCAAAAAGATGTAAATCGACGGGTTCCAGGCCCGAACTGTATGGAGTTTGAATCAAGGTTTTCAGCGATGTGCTATAAATTGTATATCTTCTCTTGAAACGAATGTGAATACTTACACTGCCATGTTGCTAAAGCGCATCATTCATATTATAATGTAATTTAATTGAAGAACTTTTACTCTGAGTTTTAACAGTGTTTAGGAATCAGAATTTATAGTGGTGTCATAGGACAATCAACTCTATAAAAAATTGTGTAATGAGAACAGATCTCACGCATATATTCGTTTATACGCATCTGTGTCTTTGTGTGTGTCTGCATGTGATAAATGACAGAATTATTTGATTTTAAAATGGTATTGGTATTTTATTTTAGTGCTAATTAAATAAATATAAATAATTTAGCTCTATCAAAGAAGCAAACATAGCTAAAAGTCAAATATGCTAATAAAGCACTTTTCCCTATAAGCCATGCATCAAACAAGTTTATTGCAAATAAAAGTATTGCAGTTTTACAAGATTGGTCTTCTCATAGCATAATCTAAACGAAGTGGATGGAGTAGTAATTCCATGTGTATAACAGAAAGTTAAAGAACAAATAGGAACATTTTACTTACTGTCAAGAGGATGTTTTATTAATATTCTTGATGAAACAATTATGAATTTCTATACTTTTAACTTCTGTAGTAAATGCCACTTACGTAGATTTAAACATTATACACATTATGACTTCAGTGAATGAATACCTTACATGCACGAAAATCAAATAGAATGTCCTGCATGATCCATGAGAAGATATATATATTCGTATTTGGCCTTATGATTCCATTTGTATGAAGAGATACGATTGTTTTGGAGAGAAGACCAGGTGGCCAAGTTATAATACAATAATTATTTGAATATCGCTATACATGTTGATAATTTTCGTAGTATTATATATCCGCTCGTTATATGCCAAAAGGTGTCAAGTTCAATATCAATAGCTTATATGACGCATCTACTTTGAACAAATTATGTTCTTTTATGTACGATGAATTGCACAAATAATAGAAAGCATTTTGGCACAAGTCTTAACCAGCAACAAATTTACGGAAGTGAAGAATAAAAATATGATAAAGCCTAGGTGGCGTTCAGTTTAATTTTTATTTGATGTAATCATTTGTTTTATAATTCGATGCATTCAGGGTGAGATGGATAAATATCTTGAAATAGTAAAGAGAAAATTTATTCAATAAAATTGCCAAAGGCCTCAGCCACGGCCTATAGAGGTCTTCGGAATCTACTGCAACTTTTCTGTAATTCGATATTTTCAATTATGATTTATTGTGGGAAACGGAGATACTCATATTTCAATATTATATCAATATCCTTGCATGTCACTGTCCCACTTTTAATATAGATAATATATATATTTCTAAATATTATTAAAAAATGTATTTTTCACATATTTAATAAGTTATACTTGCAACTAATTGTAACGCAGTCACTAAATGATGACGTCTATAGTCTACATGTATATTATGACAATTCTTCTGGTGTTTGGGAGAGAAACTTTTATCTGTTAAACGAAAAGTAAGATTACATGATAATCGCTGAGATGAAGCAAAGTATCTTGAGTTTTTGAAGCAAAGAACTTAACCGTATACCTATACAATAATTTCAAAATTAGATTTTCCATTTTTTTAAAAAAAAAGACCGCGCCGAGCATGATTTTTATTATAAGCTTTAATTCCAAGTGTGCGAATATATGTTTATGCGCCTTTAGGAAGAAAGGCAGAAAAGTTCGCGACTGAGATCATTTACCAAAATCTGACCCAATCACAGACACTGGATTTAGAAATTTTGATTGGAGAGAGAACGTATTATTATCATACATATATGCTTGTTTATCTATATAGGTTTGTCTTTGTATTTGTATGTGTATATGAGTAGTTGAAAGAAAATAATAAAACACACTAATTGACAAAAGCGACGATGGAAACAACGAATAAACAAAATCTAATCCCTCAATGTTTACTTTCAAATTAATTTAACATTTATATCTTTGTTAGATTAAGATAGATATTATTATTCACGCTTAAACTAAAAGAAAACCGTGGTAGACAGAGACCAATGAAATAAACTTATCAATTGTGAGAAATTACGGCATATATCGAAACAGAAAGGTAACAACCATAAAACAATTTATATGACACGGACTGCATGCAGTAACTATCTGCTTGCATTTTTGGAGCAAGAAATAGATTGTTTAATTAGTCTCTTAATACCCACAATTATAATTAAGCAGATTGAATATTTCCTCTTGGTGATAAAATTACCAATAAAATAACCTGTTTGATAGTGACTGACCAAATAATATATGACTAGCTGACTGAGTTCATCTCATTTATGAAACGGGTTATTTTCAGAGAAAGAATTAATAGGCCGAGTTATGGACGAAAGTTCAGCAGGCCATTATAGAAAGCATAACTCATTCGAATATTCGAGATTTCTACTAATTATTTAAACGAACCGTATCTGTTGCTAGCGTGTTTGATATAAAGACATGTACCATGCGTTCAAACCTAAAACACCACCACTGCGGTTCATTGAAACTTTTTGGCAAAGCATTCAAAGGTAATTTAAGTTCATTATCGTAAATTAGGGCGTAAATATTTTCTAATAATGCTTTTTATATTAACTATTGTATGAGAATTTTTGAGTTATTGATAGTATTGAATAAGTAAAATGTTTGAGAGTTTGAAAACATTTGCAGTCTAGTAAATATTGTAGTAATATAGATTGCCTCCCATAACTACTGTTCAGTCTGGATCGATACGGAGCATCTGTAGAATAACGCCTGAATACATGGGTAAAGATTTGAAGTACTTAAACCATAAATTCATTGTCATTTTCTAAAGATTAAGCCTTGTATTTCAACACGAATTGATGAATTCTTATACATTTCTCTTTTATTTTTAGTTTTTCGTTTTTCATTAAGACTATTTGGAAGTGGTTGTCTTAATTAAAAAACCCGAAAAATAATGAAGATTCATTTAATCATTTGAAAGTTAATTTTGAGGTCAACTCACTCTAAAATAAAAACAGTGTTAATTTGAAAAAAATACTAGTGCTAAAAAACTAACATTGTTTAGTGATTATACAAAAAAGTACATTTCTATGACATAGAAAAATACTTTTAAATAGGTTTTCATTCACGTATATTTTTTTGAATGTGAATATTTCTACAGATTAATTGTCAAATATAAAACATGTAGATTAACTTATAAAAGATTATACAAGAGAATACTTGAGGTGGCAGAGACAAGAAATTAAAGAAATCAGTTAAAACAAAACTACAACATTTTTGTAAACATAGCAAAGAGAAAAATGCAGATCTGATGAAGTAGATGAAAATGATTTTTCAACGGTAGTTGTTTTTTTTTGTCATGTATAAGCGATGTCATTTATAGCAATATAATTAGAAGACAATGAGCTGTGTGGTGAGTAAATGTTTCCGCTATAGTGAAGGTTGTAAAATTAGAAATGTATTCGAAGTTGACGATACGTTTTTTCTTTTATTGTTAATATTCAACCTAGAAGTAGAGGATTGGTGAAGGAATTTGTTCTGCGATCGGAAAGAATAAGACGTAAGAGGTGGAGTTTATGAGGATATGTGAGAAAGTTAACGGGTAACCCTAGACTTGAAAAGGTAATGATTGTAGTGGCCGGGGAAGTGTCCTCGTGGGAGTTGGTTCCACAATGTAGCGGATCGTGAGAAGTTGTTCGATTGGAACGTACTAAAATAAATTTTAAGTTCTTAGAAAAGCATTTTAGTGGTATAGGTAACAATCAATAAACTATGACCTAAATGCTTACAAAGCCTGTTATTACGCAAAAATCAGACAAATTAATGGAGTGGTCCCATTAGTGTTTAGATATTAATCTTATATAAAACTTGTGCTCCGAATGAAAATCAATATTCAACTAACAATCTTTGAGGCGCAATAAAAACGGCTTCATTAACGATAAAACCGAAACTGTAGAAACCTTAAAAAAAGAATGAGAGAAGGAAAACAGTGAGACCATATGAACTTGTTAAAATTTTTTTTTAAATTACTCAGTTATATCGTCACCATCAAATGTGTTTCCGTGATATCGGTATTTATATTATAGTATATTTTTAAAAGGCTAGATGTCCTGAAATTGTTAACAAAATAGGTTAGTTAATACCTATTTTATTGCAAACAATGTACTTGTATAATAAATTATGATATTTTGTAAATTTTAGCGCAAGAAGTATATGTATCAGACCATAATTGGTAAAGATCAGACTAGAAAAATCTAAAATGCAAACTAAATGTTTCTTGAAGAAAAATCAGAACTTTTATTATTTCAACATTAAAAATATTATCGCAATTTTCAATGTAATTAAAAACGGAACAATGAGTACATATATTATTATAAATTGTATCAGATATATCATGTTTTATAGATATAAAAATAATTATTTTCGTATAAAGGATAATATTGTAAATGAGATCGTCTTCTGTCTACGTAGTTCGTTTTGAGCAGATATAAACAAACGGAAGCAATTTGGCTGAGATATCCAATCTTAAATTAAAAATATCATGTTGCAGATTTGAAGGTTTCAATGATGGTTAATTTAAAGGATAAAATGAATTTCGTAATATATTTGGAATTTGCAACACAATAAGTTGCTGATAGCAACCAAATTTAAATACGTCCTTTGAGTGATCAGAACAAATTAATTTAAGTTCGAAAAACGGCAAAAGAAAGAATTTACCTCGGTAACTTGAGTTTCTTTTTTAAGTGACTTTATAAAAATAACACATTTTATCAAAATTTATCATGTTTTGGCGTTTTAGAAACGAAGTAAGGGTCGAAAAACATGAAATCGTAAATCAAATGACTATAGGTATGATAATGATCCCTAGGCCTAGTATAAAAGAAATTAATTAGCAGAATGATGAATAATATATTCAAACAATATAGATATGTAATTTTTTCACTGTTTGTTTCACCGAGGAACGAAGTACTATCCTCGATTGGGCAAATGCTCTGTGGGTCATAGGAAAAAATGTTGTCACAGATAGAGACGTCATTAAGGTAGAATGGAGATGCAGTTGTGGAGTGAGATTATACATGAAGTTCCTTAATTCGTACCCCATTTACACTGCAATTGCTATGTTTCGAATGAGAATAACTCGTTAGAAATTTTTAAGGTTGAACTAACCAAAAGAAAAAAATAAGACCAAAATTACACATCTTAATATATCTTGTTCCAATCAACGTCGAAGAGCAGAAATGCGTCATGACAATGAAAAGAATAATGAAAAAATAAGATTTATTAGGCTGAATATTATTACGCACATAGACCCGTGCGCGCACCCACAGAGATACACACAACCAAATATTTTAATATAAGTAAATACTTGCATATATATATATATATATATATATATATATATATATATATATATATATATATATATATATATATATATATATATATATATATATATATATATATATATATACGAAAGGCTGATGTCAGAGTAAACGGACGTGTTTTTGTATGACTCTAAGAAAGCGATGTTAAGGAAACTCTCGATTGTTTTTATTTTAATCATACATTATTCTTATATTTTTCTTGATTATTATATTTTAATATTTAGTTATGTTATTAATTTACAGTATTTAATATATAGATATTTTTTGTGCATGCTTGTTTGTCTTTAGTTGTGGTATACAACGATTTTTCTTCTTTTTCTTTCTTTTTTTATTTTAAAACAATTGTTGTTTCGCAAGTGAAATTTCTCGCTAAGATTTATATATATTAAAAACATTTAATGTATTGTATTACTTAGATTAATAATATAATGGTATGAATAATTTTAATTGATTTATATTTTATATCTAAGGTTATCATTTATTTCACTGTTGTTTTTATGAAAGTATTCTTAATTTTCTGAATTAGAGGAAAGCATTTTTGTAAAGTTTATTTTGTTTATCTTTGACTAGTGGCTCGTTATCGACGATTTTTAAATCTATTATTAATTATATTCAGAAATTCTTTAACAACATTTAGTATGAATTTTATTTCTTTACATTTTTTTATTTATTAATTGCAAAGTAACGTAAATTCAATTTTCTTGAAAACGCTTTCATATTTATAACGTTGTTTTTTTCTTTTTTACTACTAGTCAATTTGTTTGTTTATCTTTCAAATATTTTAAAGCAACAACAACAACAATAATAATATGATAATAATAATTATTATTATTGTCATTATTATAATAGTAGTAATAATAAAATGTTCTCTTATACTTTATAATAATTTATACATTGATGACGATCTGTTTACTCCGACATCCAGTGTATGTTCTATCGTGTAGGTGGTAGTGGGTAGAAGAAGGATCTTTTTTACTTCGCTGCTGCACTTATTATTAAGATGGACTAGCAACACTAGTCTCGCCCATTCCCTAAATATCCACGCACTAAACCTTGTAAACTGCTTCAGCAGGCGGACTAGATAACGTGAAATTACCATCGAAAGGCACTGCACTCTTCTGTACACTGGTAGTACCGGAGAGGTATAACTCCGTGATAATAAAACCTGAGGACTGTTGTTCATTGCGTTCGTGGCAAATATATGCACAAACTGTTATCTGCATTTCTAATAAGTGTGGCTGGTTCTACACAAGCCTTCACCACTCTAAACAAATCTTTTGTGTGGATAGTCTGCAGTTCAGTTCTGTATTTCTTTTTTGCTATTCCACCTGAGCGCCAAGTCCACTGGCGAGAGAGTTAAGGCGACAGGGACAGGTACAGGATAGTACTGGAAGCCCCCAGCTGGCGCTTCCACAGTGGTAACTATCGGTGGTGGCCGTTCTTGCAAAAACATCCTGAGAAATTGTGCTGTTCGTGTCCTTCGATGGTGAAAAAGCAGGTCTATTACTTTCCTTAATCCGAGGAGGGGGCTAGAAGAAGTGACTTAACATTGCTTGCTCAATCAACTTGGCAGACCACTGCAGTTATCCAATAACGCAGTTGCAATAATCGATTTAGTAGAAATAAAAATTGTAAACGTGTTAATCTCGGGTTTTGGAATGTAAGAACCCTCCAAGATGGTGCTCTTTTTATCACAACCATTGCCCAACTAACCCTACTATACTGTGCAATCGACAAAATAAAAAAACAAACAATGTGAATGCGCGAAATTAAAACTATAAAATGGCGACAATTTACCCATTGCACACGGTATAGCCTACGATATTTTATCGCATGTTATGAATTTAGGATTCAAAACGATCAGTTACCGGATAGTTTATGTAAACTCCCAGACTATTTGACAAAATTCGGCATGTCATGTATATTTCACTCAATCATTCATCCTCTCTTCCAGAGATTCCTTGACTGTGTAAAAGCTGACAGTAATAATTCACCCATGAGAAAGATAGGATGTAAAAATTCACCATTCACTACACATTCTTTTCGAATATACGGAGCTTGTCAAGTTTCGTTGATATTGGCTGATAAGAACGAGGCTGGTAAATTCTAACTATATTAACTTAAGTGAAATTTGGAAGACGAAAATATATCGAATGAAAGATTTGCAGATAACCTTACTTGAAGAAATTTGGCAATCTCTATTTACCCGCTGAAAAAATACGACAGAAAACCTGTCCCTATATAAATACAATTTTATCCTTATTTCTTCCGTCCTTTTGATAACCACATTATAAGATATCCATTTTTTCGAAGGCATTCATCCATGCATTTATCAAAAAAAAAAAATAGATAGTTAAGTTAGTTGTACCAAACGATTGATAAACCTTTTCCCTATTTGTATTCAGTCTTTGTTCAATTGCTTTATGTTTTTAAAAAATGAACTGTAAGTTATTTGAGAGTCTGTTGATTTTGGATTATTAGTCAATCGATATTTATATAAACTCAGATGTAAGTTATTTCATTTAAAACGCAAGCCCGGGAAAGTTCAAGTATACGCACACTTCTGTTTACACACAAACGTAAACACTTACACACATGTATGGTGGATTTACTTTTCGATAACAAAAGTGTGTCCATTAAAACTGTCTGATGAATTAGAAATGCTTCTATCATTGGTGAACAAGCACCGCCTTACTACAAAAAAAGAATGCATATTGATATATATGTCATATATACACTAATTTTCAAATATATTTGTTCGGCGGCTTCAGTGCCCATCATGTTACGTGGCTTGATCAATCTAATGTCACTGACCTCACTGGCATCCTTGAACTTCTTTATCACACAATCTCCCAATCAAATAGTATATTTCCCTACGTCTTTCCCCTGTAATCCTGACGTACACGCTTCTCTACTTGTTCCCTTCCTTATCTTCACCCCGTACTGCAGCTCTGTCCTCTTGGCAACTCCGATCATGCGGGGATGTCTGTAAATATCTCCTTCTGCTCTCCCGCCAGTCATGATTCTGCTATTAACAAAATACGTTTCTGTTATCAACGACTTTGCGATGTCACTTGGAATGATGTTTTTAATCATCATGTTCATAAATATACCACTGAGGTCTCCTCCTGGGTGAAAGCCGGCATCAATGCTTTCGTTCCAGCACGGATTTACCAAATTATCTCTTCGTTTCTCAACCTGCCTTTTCAGCCGTTACAACCCATAAGAATCACTATACCAGAGCGAGAGGTTTGATTGTAATAAACGTCTCATTGTCATTGCTAATAATGAGTACAAACATGACCTGAAAGTAGTGAAGTTAACTTATTCTGATAGAATGAGACACCGTATAGCATCACATAAATTTGTTTCGTGAGTTTACTGGCAGCTCTGCAAGAGTGTGCTTAACAATAGCATATAATAAATCCTTTCTCTCTTTAATAAATTTAAAGTACTGATATTTACTGCAGATAGGGTACAGTGCTTTTCTCTGAATTTCTCTTTAACTCCACTCTCGATTCAGATACCTTTTCCCCCCTCAAACATGGAGTGATATAAACATAACCCCGTAACTTGTTTTTGACATTATTTCTAAATTCGATACCCACAAGGCAAACGGATGAGACGGGACCCTTCCGTCGTCCTAAGTAAATGTGCTCCTGAGCTGACTCCTGTTCTCTCTAAACTTTTCAGCAAATGCCTCGCTGATTCCTGCTTTCCATCTTGTTGGAAGACTTCCTCTGTAGGTCTTGATTTTAAGAACTCTGGGGAAACCTCTAACCCTTCAAATTATCGTCCTATAAGTCTCTTACCTCTTTTCAACAAATTACTCGAAAATCTAAACAATTCTGAAATGGTTAAGCATCTTACTTCACAGGACCTCCTTTAAAGCGAACAATATGGCTTTCATTTCGCCAGGTCTATCGCCAAGGTGTTAAAGATTTAGATATCTCGAAGGTGTCTTGGCATGTAGGCCTTCTACGCAAGCTCCAGGGCGACAGTGTCACGGGACGAATATTTAGTTTAATCCAAACATTCGTAAACTGTAATAAAATTAAGGTCCTGTTGAACGGGCTCGTTTCCAGATCTTTTCATACTGACGTGGGTTTTCTCCCTAGGCGCTATCCTGTTTCCTACACTGTTTCTGATCTTCATCAATGATCTCCCCGATGTAATCAGTTCAAAAATAGATATTTATGCACATGAGACAACCATTTAATCCTGTCTTAGTATCAAGTCTGACAGTATACCTGAAAGTATACTTGAAAGTATATCTGGCAACTGTCCTTGAAAAGGACCTCCAATCAGTGGTTAACTGGGGTGAAATATAGCTTGTAGATTGTAACGCCTCCAAAACAAAACTGCCTTAATTTAATCACCATACAGTACTTTTTCTGCCTGCAATCAGCAAGGCTGATGCTAAACGCCTCTAGAGCAACACACGACGCCTACCAGGCCTCATATTTTCCACTGACATTAAGTAGAGCAACTATATCGAGTCAATTTATAAAGTTGGTTCACTCGGTCGTGCGAGAAATATTTTCTCGTTAGAATACATCTTGCATAATATATAAATCTACCCTTCTTCAGTATATTGAATAATGTTAATATGTCTGGTATGGTGCTCCTGTTGTACATGAGAATGATCTGTTATATAATCGATCCTGAACAGATATCTCGATTTCAGTCACTTACGCACCACGTGACGTAGATTCCCTTTATCTTTTCTGTTCTAATGAGCTTCTCTCACTGGTGCCCCGAGTACATGTGTTTTGGCATCTAGGTCTCAACGTTTTACTGTTGAAGTAGATAGTTGTAACCATCACTTCTACTCTAATAGTTTCTTTTCTCGAACTTCCCACCAGTGGTTCTTCCATCCGATTCCTTTCCACCCTGATTACTACAATCTTAAAAAAATTGAATGCAACGTCTATCGCCATCTCCTGCCTTCTTCGAGCCTGATTCTTTCTTCTCCGTTCCTCAGTCATACCCATTCACAGTCTTCGTATTCGCTTTCACTTTCAAACGCTTTAAGCCCTGACATATATATATATATATATATATATATATATATATATATATATATATATATATATATATATATATATATATATATATATCACCATTTTATGCACATGAGATTTAGAACTAAAGAAAACTTCCAAAGTAACTCTTTGCCGTAAGCAGCCAAATGGTAACATTCTCCAAACATTATTCCTTATTTGCTGCAATTTTATCGCTTTTCGGTTGCTTGAGGTTAAATTAAAAAATATTCATTTACTAGTTCTTAATTTTGGTTTATTGTACTTGGATTAATCAGAAATATTATTTTGAAAGATACTGTTTTAAAATAACCAGGAACATGTTTAACTGATATAAATTTAGCCATATTTTGTTCAATATTTTACTTTAGATTTAACAAAAAAAAACAATTAAACGTGAAAGTGAACGTATAGCTACAATGCTCAAATTTTTGTCGGTGGAATTGCAAAAACAACACCTTTAAGTATCGCTGAGGTTTATAGATAACAATAATATATAGCCAGGCAAATATGACCAAATATCACAATTAAAAGTTATTTAATTTGATCTAGTGTTCGAATATTTTGATAATTTTCTGATGGACATTACAATTTATATAAACAACAATAATCCAGAAAGAATAAATGCTTGTCAAACAAACATGACTTATGTAAATGGTAGCATGAGTTTCTGATTAATTTGATAAAATTAATAAAGGGGCGAATTGATGGAAGGAAATACGTTGAATAAAATCTGATTTCAAAACAAGATAGCATAGCGAAATCTTAGCTACGGTCTGATATTTCATGTGTGTTTAAAGATAACATAGTTTTTATTGAGGGTTCTCCCCTTTTTAAACAAATGGACTCACCCGAGGTATACATATACTACTACTAACATTGAATACCTGGACAGTCTGTAATAGAGGAGGGTAACCCAAGAGTCACAGTTAGCGAGCACATAGACTCGGTAAGGAGTCATACCGCGAGGTATAGATATAATATTACCAGTGAATACCCAGACAGTCTGCAACAGAGAAGAAGGGCAGAGCCTCTCCCGGGGAAGTTGACCAACCCGATCCCGTTTATACAGGATCTACGGGCATTTTTTGGCCTAGCCTACGGGCTCGGGAATACCTCACTTTAAACCCGGCCTTGTGCCACATCTATCAATCGTGGCGGGGGGGGACAGTAAATACTGTCTGTAACAGAGGAGACGGCAACGTCTTCTCGGTTAGACGGTCGAACTCTCTGCCCCTGAGCAGAGAGGAACCCGGACGAGGCTCCGCCGAAGGGCAGAGTCTCGTCCGATTAGGTTGACCAACCCGACCCCCTTTATACGGGTTCTACGGGCATTATTTTGGCCGAGCCTACGTGCTCGGGAATACCCGCGTTAAACTCGGCCTTGTGCCACATCTATCCTTCGTGGCGGGCAGTAAATACTGTCTGTAATTGAGGACGGTAGCCCAAGAGTCACAGTTAGCGAGCACGTAGACTCGGTAAGGAGTCATACCGCGATACTTCAATACCAAGACTGTATATATATTATTGCTACTACCCGCATTCCTGGATCTACTAACCCGTATTACCAGTTGTATTATTACGTTAATACATTTATTTTCCTTATCCATTCCTGGCGTTTGTTATTCATTGATATCGGATTCATACCGGAATCCACAAGCGTTTTCTTCAACTCTCCAGATGTAATGTTATAGTTGGAAAATAAAGAAAAATCCTGAATTCAATACATTCAACGGTTCACTGTAAACTAAAACAATTCGGAAAGGTGCCTAACTTTGGAAAATATATATATCGTCGAAAATGGCTTCTGTGAATAGAAAGGTGGCCTATGTCAGATTCGCTTTGTGCAGAAAGAGAAACAAAATGCATCCTCAAAACTTTTGGTGTATCATTGTACACTGTATGTATCAATAAATCCATATGCATAGGTATCTATATCAAGCTGCCAGGGCAATATGAAGTGGATCAGGACTTCTTTCATGCCTTCCAAAACATAGTGCTCGTAATTCAAGAATATCCATACATAAAATATCTTCTGATGGTCTCAAAGTCTCTTAAATTTCCTTTGAGCTATTTACTTCTCAGCTTTCAATTCATATGAAAATTCTTATTATTATAGTTTCATTCGCTTGAAGAAGTTTCTTTCCATATTTTATTAAATGAATAATTCATCGTATTCTTGTGTGAAAAATCTTTTGCATCATAAAATATTTACGTCTTAGTAGCGGAAACAATAAGTAATTTGGGTAATCTTACGAAATAAGAGTTTCATTGAACATCGTTTCAAACAAATGGTAAGGGTAAAGAGAAAATTCTATCTTGTGAGATTTTAATTTGTTGCTTTTTGGACAAGTATCAGTATTTTCATGTATACACTGTTGAAATTATTTCCTTGATTACGAAATTCTTTGAGATAGTAAAGCATAAAATTAAAGATGCCAACAAAAATAGTGTATCAATTAATTTAGCAGTACATAACTTGTAACATTGTATTGTCCAAGTATTGGCTGAACAAATGTAATTAACGTTTAATTATCAGGAGACACCTAGTTTCCGAATGAAAACCAGAGCTGCACAACGTCTATCAGTTTTGTGAAGAATTCAGGCAGGGAACGTGTCTTTATTGGTTCTATTTGTTGGACGATTTTAATTAAACCATCAAGAATTTATGCAACTTCCAAAGATAAAAAATCCTGCCGTGCAGTTAATTTAGCGTACAATCCAAATGCTACTAAAATTACAAATGCTACTACTTATAATAAATGACAGCATAATGAAAGAGTATAGATGTTTTCTTATTTAATTCTTATTTCTTATTTTGTTTTTTCCATTTAACGAAGGATATCCAGTAATTCGCCTTCACGATATTATTAGGCACTGTTATTTTCCCCTAATTTCTAGAAAGATAATAGATTCATTGAAATATTTACAGGATTACTTTATTGGAAATTGCACATATGTAACGAAAAATAAGCAAAATACGTATCCTACTGTTATTAAAGAAAATATCAATGATAAGATAGTGATCAAATTACATTGAAATTTTCATTATTTATTAATTCATGAATTACCTTTATATTGAATATGTTTTATTTTTAAGTGAATTTTAAGTATTGTTCATTTTTACACTTTTATAAATTTAAATCTCTGGTGTTGCATCATTAAATCAGATTTAATATCGACTGTTAACACACTGAAATAAGGTCTGAAATCTTATGAAAAGATTTTTAAAAAATATACTGTATATTCTTTTGTTTCCACAGGGGAAAAATCTCATATCCATATTTTTGTGAAACGTTTACATTTATTTTTACAGTACGATTTTAACACTCTTTGAGGTTAATCTTGACATAAAATAAAGATTTGTTTTTAAAATCGGAAATATATAGGTTAATGTCATTGATGGATGTGAGGATTTTAAATAATTATGTTTTTCATTTCATAACAGCTTGCTTTTTTCTACAGATAATGAAAAATAAAAGTTTGAATGATCACATAAACAACCCGCTTCAGATCAACCAAATATTATTTAAATTTGTTACTAATCTACTTGTGCTGATAGCATTTCTAACTGTTTTATAAAGTTTTGCTGACGTTGTAACAATATTAGAAATACAGTAATGCTAAAGACATACACTTAGTTAAGGACTTTTAACTGCCATGATGTAAATTTCCAGAACGTTTTGTAATCGATGACCTTCCATAATTTATGATAGGGGCTGCATGATTTTAAAGTAGGAGTTGGGTTTTAATATTACAATCTTTTATCTTTGAACGTATTGAGAGCTGTGGTTGTACTTTGATGGGGAAAATTTGTTTATAAGTTTTGAAAGTAAGCAATAATTTTACCAAATCTAATTAAGTAATTCTTGAATTTATTACTTTCTTTTTTTAAAACACATATCAGGAACCAATATTTGACTTTAGATTTCTTAATTTCTCTTTAATCAGCGTACATCAAATTCGCTCATCGAACTGGGCTGAAGTAAGTTTTTTGTTACGTTTTGAGTTTAACTTTAAAGCAGACATTATATTATTTAAAATACTTTTCTTAGCTTCTTTTTAGAATATCCGTTGAGATACATTGCATAAATTGTTCTAGATTACATTACACTAACAACATTGAATTCCTTTTTATTAATAGTTTCATTAAACGCAAGAAACATTAAGTTGTAATGTATTATAATTACAGAACAAGCACGAATTTACAGAGATAAAAATAAAAAATAGTGCCAGTTACTGTAACAATGATAAATGATATTTAAACCTAGTCGTCCATATCTGGCAAACTCAGTAATCAAATCCGTCAGTTAGAAGACATAGATCGCTTGCAGTGAAAATGATGAAACTGAACGCCAGATAAGTATCATTATGTTGCCAAAGAAATAAAATATATTTCAAGTAATATGACGGTGATGATTGCGCCCGGCATTACAGGAATATTTGGTCACGAAGTGTCGTGAAAAAAGAAAAGAATGTCGGTCAGAAATATTGGAAGATTTTAAAATATAAAACATAAAATTGTTAAAATCACCAATACTACGAAATTGAGTGACTGAAGCACGTGAAGACCATTTCAACTGATGCCCATGAAGATTCAGCTGATATTTCTCATGTGAAACGTCATATGATATGATGAATTGCAAGGAAAGAAACAAGCGAGAAAGAAGGATATGGGTGAAAATGAAGGAATTAAATATTTTATTAATCGTGATCAAAATCTATCTTTAATTACATTCAATGAAGTAGTACTTATTTCAATGTTCATTATTATTATTTGAAAATATATTCAGCTAATCGCTAATATTTTTGCAAAGATTAGTTTTGTTTCTCGAAAAGAGTAAATAAAATGATACAAAAATTATATTCAGCTGAGTTAAGTCATGATCCTGTGATTATCTTTTAACGAGAAATATCGAAGGATATGGATATTTTCCTCAGAACGTATTCTGTCGCAAGAAATCGTTGCAGTCTGTATGAGAAAGATTGTCATACAAGAGCCAATTCTCAGAATTTGTTCAGTAAGAATTATCGTAATGTCGAATTGTAAGAACATGAGATTTGCGTTCATCGTTACTCGTTCCACAAATGTTGAATAATTAGAACTCTGTAGCCGTTAACGCTAGCGAATCAAGGTTGTTGCCAAAAATACGTCGCTCCTTTGTGCATTTTCAAAACTATTCACACATTTTCACAGATTCAAAATTAACTACTTCCAGTGAGGCATTGAAAGTCAAATCGATTTCCTGCTGAGAAGGATTGCTGTAAATACTGGGAAATAAGACGAAGGTAATCAGGCAAGTGACTTATTGCATAAAGATAATCAGTCTCTTATTAAGATCGGAATAAAAAAAAACAACAACTATAGCATTTATCCACTAAATTACACGTGCATATTCATATAGTCACGATAGTGTATGTAAAGTTGTGTATGACGCGTGTATGCGTAACGATTTGTGCATCTACGTGTGTAGATATGACTTCGTGCGAATATGTTGGGGTGCGGTTATCAAAGTTATAGATTCAGCCGACAGATAATCGAAAGGCTAAGTAGCTTTTTTCAATACAGATCATTAGAAAGCACATATAAATTCACATTTCTGCAGAGTTAGAATCAACTCAGCTTTTGGTCTGCAATTTAAATTCAAAGCCTCATCTTATATTTCCCCCGTGGCCCTTTAAGAGCTATTAAAAAGCAGAATAATAAAAATACCTTCGAATTTTATGTTGTAGATCATTAAGTAACAGCTAGCACGATAATATATTCTGAATCAAAACATTTACATGATAACACCTAGGAAGCCGAAAAGCGCGACACATCAGAAAATGCAAAAATCAGGTACATTGCATTGATTGTCTGTTTAAACCAGGATAATCTTAACCTTGTAAAAATGTATTTTGACATTTATGAAAGAAGCTATGTTGTTATACAAAAAATAATGTTTAATTGACAAATAAATTTCAGCTTAATTTTCTTCTGAGCTAGAATGAATTTGATTAATAATTGTGGCCGATAGGGTTGAATTTTAATATTAATAATTTAATTAATCTGAATACGAGTATTTTTTGTTCATATCTATCTATCTATCTGTTTTTCTTGTTGCCTATTCTTGAAATAAATGAGACAAGTAAAGACTTATACAGACTAATGTTCGTAAAAGTAGTAACAAGTTCCGCTACTTCACAAATATAGGAAAATATACAACAAAACGAAAAAAATAGTTGTCTTTGTAATATCGCGATAGAAGAAACTCATGGAATCTTACACAATCGCTGAATTTCAGATATAACATAAAAAAGAAGGTAACATATTTCTGTACATTTCGATTTAAGATTTGTTTGGGCTGAAAGTCTGTTTCATTTGCCTGTGAAACCAATGTTTGTCGCGCAATATACAAATGTTCTTATGCTTCATTGTCGATAAAACGATGATTTTTTTTCTAAATGGTATTTTCTTCTGAAATGTTTTGTCAACTAAGATATTTGCTCTCAGCGAAAATAGAGTTTGAACACACACCTGAAGATTCCACTTTTTAAAAATTGTTCCATATATCCCGACGGCAGAATCATTTTCATTTAAATTAAAAACACTATTTGTATAGTTACTCTGACCTCTTTATTTTCCCTTAAAACTCAAGTAATTCTCATTTTAAATTGCAGTTATCTTAAGTGAATTCTCTTTTAAAAAATTAAGCACTTATTTCAGAAGAAAATCATTAACAATTTCCATTACCTGAATTTATTTTCTTTCAAAAAAAAAAAATTAAAATAAAATAAAAAATAATTACGTTGGAAATACTAAGAAATATTTCTGAGAATAAGAATACTGTTATTAAAGAAATATTGATAATTTGAATTTAACAAAAAAATAGTTAAATATAACGTCACTTTCTATTAACATTTTGTAAAGATCTGTTTCAGGGAAATACTGTCATATAGAAAAAGGTCGTTTTGAAAATGCATTACTATTTAGAATTTATTCTCACAGTTGAAGATAGAACTTGTATTTATGCATACATTCGTATATTGTTCATTTCTTAATTTTACTCATTTATTGATTTAGATTTTTTGTTGATTTTTTTTTTGTTGTTGTTAATTTTCGTATTAGTTTTAGTTTTTGGTTTCTAAGAAACATAGTAAAAATTATGTTTTTCATATTTTTGTGACATTTGGTTTTTGTATTTAATTTCCAGTATATGCATTGTGATGTCTGGTATTTACTATTCATTTCTGGGTCCGTCAATTACTTCTATGTATATTTTGTTCGTTATCTGCTGATTTTGCAGTTGCTTGGTATATAACATTGTTTTGCATAATTGCCGTTTAAGAGTCATTCGTCCTTTACTCTGCATTTGTACGTGGGTTTGATTTGTGTGTGGGAGGTTGTCAGTTGTTTTCACGTCGTGTTTTTTTATTATTGTGTCAAGTTCTCGGTGCAACTGTGACTGAAATTTACTGTGATTTTGCTGTATATCTTGCGGAGAGATTACATTTATACATTTGTTTTTCTTATGTTTTTGTTGTACAGTCGATTGAACCATATGATGCTTCCTTTCCTGGTGGCTTTTTTGTTGCGCTGTGTGGTGTGTATGTCTTGTCTTCAAATGATTGTTCTTCTAGTGGAAGAGTCTTTTTTTCTTATATGATTCTTGAAATCATATGAGTGTCTTCGTCCAGATCTTTTTGTTGCTGTCAATGGTAGAAGCACGTTTCTTATGGGACATTATGGTTAAAAATGAATACTTGGAAATCTTTCAGCAAATCCATCAACTTTGCTCAATCAAGACGCTTATATACTCTGAAACAAAAACATTGATCACAAACACAAAATATTTTTCTCATTCGTCTTACCTAAATGACAATCTAAACAACTCTCCCGATTATATAGTCCCAGAAAAAGCACGTTATAATTTTGCAGAAAGTTCTAGGAGTTTATACTATACTCTTCTGCACAGCTACTGCAAAGCTAGTTTGCTGTATTCCATAAGGTGCGGAAATAAAACACCAACTATTGATATAATTTTAATTTGTTTGCATTATTTACATTACTCGCACTCTTTTCCTCATCTTATTTGCCATATTCACAATAGTCCGAGTAATGTAAATAATGCAATCAATCATTATAACTCATCTCAGAGACATAGACAGAAATTTTAATTTGGTATCGTTTTATTTATTCTGTTACAATCGCCGGTGGATGTATTCCAGAGGAAATATCAGTCTGCTCCGTTTAACATCTCTTGACTAGAGAGAGACCTCGGACTATTACCGCCAAATACTTCTCTGAGAGGAAACTAGTCATGTCTTCATCAAACAATCGATTGGCAAACAATCGATAGGTAAATAGCAGTATACGTAATTCATACGGCTAGCAATGAGTTTTTTTCAGAAACTTCAGCTATAAGACTGACTACAGAACCATGGATTCGTATTTTCTTATGATAGTTCTTAACAATTGACCCATGAATCAATACTTGTCAGCAAGAACCCCTTACAATCATACTAGAGAATCCAATTTATAATGACAATAGGACTGATCAATTGTAATATTTTCTTCTATGATTGAACTACACCTTCACCCGGTCACTTGTTCAAAGTTATTGATTCCTGGTTGATTAACATCTATTTTTTTACCTAGATTTTAATTAGAAAATCCATTTAAAATTTCATAACATTTCCTATAATCTATCTACGTTTGCTAGCTTTTATGTGAGACGGGTTTTGACACACCAGACTCCATCTTTGTATTGACATTTATATTGGAAGTGGAACAAGTAGGATTATATCATACATAAACGTTTTCATGCTTAAAGCTTTTAAAATACGGTCTAGTCTGTTCAGATAATATAATTTTATATAATATGCATCAACTCTTATAATTGACATCACTGAATTAAATGACACAAAATATCATAAAACAGAATTATGATTATAAATGTTCAAAACAAAGAGAACATGCGTTATTAACGATTACTTGGAAATTATAGAAAACGAACCGAGGAGCTCATATCTACACCATTCGGAGAGTAAGCTTGGATATGATGACTCTGATCGCCTGTTCCTATAGATGAGACTCTGTCGGCAGTTCGAAATCGATTGGAATCAAATCCCCATCACCTTGGAGATCGTACTAGCATTCCGGTAGATAACGTGATGGAAATGATGCCTTTCTGCATAGACAAGATTTTTCCAACTAAAGTCTGGCATATAACAACAGGAGGAAGGATAGACTATAGGCTCACCGTTGACATCAGCGATGGTGAACATATACCTGGAATACTCGGAATACATGTGAATGATATCAGGAACGAAAGAAAATAATAATCCACTAGCCTTTCTGGATGTACTAATAACTCGTCCAGAGAATGAATTCAATACATCCGTATATCACAAATCAAACTTCACCGGGGGGGATACTTCTTCAATTCTCACCCTTTATACAGTGTGAATAAATGAATCTTCTGATGCCTAAAACATCGTCCAGTCCAAAAATTCATAAGTGGCAACCAGACACATACTAACAGGAAAAAAATCAGCATCAAGAAAAACAACTACCCTGCAAAAATAAAATCAGACTTTGTTGGATGAAGAAGGGTCAATGATGAGGACCATAGAAATGCCACAACCCGTCTTTCTTACATCAAGAGCTTCTCCGAAATGATTCAGATATCTGCTCTCTATACAACATCATGAAAATATTCAAAAAATATTTCCACTCTACGGATAAAACGGGGTAGAATATGAACAGGAACTTTGTGTTCTCCATTTTTCCAGCTGCAACAAAGAATATAATAGTGAAACTAACTGCTCCCTAAAATTAAGGCTACATTCCTGAGGGAAAAAAACAATGAAATTAGTCATGGCTGATGATTATTGTTTATGTTTGGAGACATACATTGTAAAACTTGGATATATATTGGTATATGTTTTCATTTCGCGGGCATCTCCAGCTTTGTTGAAATGTGGCTCGAAGTGATGTTTTAGTCAAGGATATCACTTCGGTCTTAGTTTCATTTCTAGGATTCAATCATGATCTTTCGCTTTTCTTCACATTTCAACATGTCTATGGTGTTTGTCTTAATTAATTTGGTTCCCCATTTTTCTGAGAAGTTAGTCTCGTAGAACTTTAACTATTTTTCTAACACTTTTTTCTTATTTTCTTATGTACTTTGTTAATTGTTTAACGATCCTCATTCTCTCTAGGTTACTCGGATCGATATACAATTGATGAATCCCGTAGGGGTACAGTAGCCCAAAAGTTATGATGACGATAATAAAGATGTGGAAAATAATGTACATAATCATACATCCTCATCCCAGAAATTCAGACATAAATTAGTGAAGTAAAGTGTTTTGGTGTTTGAAAACGACTGACAATGTTAAGCGGTTGAGATTTTATATATGTTTTCATGTGTTCGTATATTTTTTATATTTTCAGTACATGAATTCTCTGCATAATTTCCAAGCACTTTCGTCTATACTTTTAGCCATTATGAAGGATCAATTTTATTTTACTTTTATCTGTATATATGTATTGTTTTATGCATGTATCTAGATTTAGAGAAATCTTTATTTTACAAACAGGGTCAATACATCAAAACCGCTGCAAAAGAACTAAAAAATGGTAATATCGCGATCAGAATAGTTGATAAATCCAATACTAATGTAATTCTGGATAAATTAGATTTTTCCGGAAAATTAGAGCACTTAATCGATGATCGATCTAAATTTTCAAAATTGACTAAAAACACCACTGACACTCTAAAAATTAAAATCTGTCAACAAACTCATAATATTAACAATGCTGATGCAGGATCCTTGAAAATCAACAAACTTATTGGAGATTACCAACCAGGATATCTATACGGAAATGTCGAAATACACAAACCCGGATACCGATTATTACCTATAATTTGAAAGATACCAACACCCACATACCAGTTGTCAAAATTTCTCAATGAGCCTGTTACCCATAACAATTATAACATGAAATCAACCCATGAATTTCCCCAAATCCTTCAAGCTACAAAACCAAACCAGTGCATTCTAGCGTCACTTAACGTCGAAGATTTGTCCCTGTTGACGAAACCATCGATATGATCCTTAACTTCCTATATAACAATAATTCAATTCCACCTCCATCCATCAAACCCAAATTCTCAAAAAGTTATTACATGCCTGCACTACTAAAGTCTCCTTCTCTGACCATAACAGCAAAATTTACATTCAAACTAATGGAGTAAGTATGGTAAATCCTCTCGGTTCGTGCTTCTCTATTACATGTCCTACTTAGAAACAAGGTTTTTAAAAAGGTTACTAAACCGAAAATATACGTCCGCAACGTAGATGATATTTTTATCGGAAAACAAAAATGAAATCGATAATCTCAAAGCTACATTCGAAAAAGATCCGTCCTCAACTTTACTTATGAACTTAGCCAAAAAATAAACCCCCCTTCTTGGATGTTCGTGTGGAGTCTAGTAATAATACATTCATTACTTCATTATATAAAAACCTACAAGTAAAAACACTTGCCACTTTAATTTTAGTAGCCAATGTCTTCTCAGATATTAAATAGGTGTTATTAAAAATTTCCTTATGCGAGTACATAAGAATTAACACTTTCGTACGCTTTTCTTTAAAGAACTTAACGTGAAACAAACGCTTGATCACTGTTTTCTAAACAATCTTACAGACTTTTCCTTTCGAAGGTAACCAATAGCAACACAAAACACATAGAAAAAACAATAACATTGACATTTTCTACAAATATCAATAAATATATATAAGCAAGATGAATCTTCACTTGGAAACATCGTAAAGAAATATACAATTTCAGTCGACAAAATCAAAAAAAATAAATTATTTATTACAAAAAATTTAAAACAGCTCACCTCATTTTCAAAAATAATAATTAATCTACAAGAACTACATTACAGAGAACAAATATTAGTTACCAATTTACATGTTCCTTAAGTAATTGTGTTCCTTACAAATCTAAATTTGTAGATAATTATATTGGATATACTACAACATATTTAACAAGAAGAATAACGTTATATCTCTCTGACCATAGCTCAACTAGGTTTAATTACAATACACATGGAAATCTACTAAACTCTATCCGTAACTCGTTCATAATAAAAATTTAATAGCATCATGTATAAAAAAGGCTAAAAATAACGGAAGCATTATTATTAAAAAGTAAAAACTAACACGCTATAATATCAACTATGAACACGGCCACAACGTACTGACTGTGTCTGGAAATTAAGCATTCCTATAGCTCTAGATGCAAACACAAAACAACGCATATATTCAGTTAAAAGTCAAATAAAATTAATCCTTGATAATGTTTAAAATGATAACCGAAAGCGCTTGGAAAACATTCGGACAGTTTTTATTTAATTTATATCATGAAAAGAAAAAAAAGTATACGAACACATGCGAAATTATATAAAAAAACACACTCTCACAACTTTTACGTTGTTTTCAACGAAACCTGCATATATATATATATATATATATATATATATATATATATATATATATATCAGGCGAAAGAGAAGGACATTAAACTTAGATGATACGCATATGCATATCGCATATAATTTATCCACACACAATTAGATAAGAATAATTTTTACATATACATATTTCTCTATTGTTTTTATTATTCGGACTATTGTCCTAATCTTTGTTGCCATATTTATCACGTTTCGGCCGTTGTACGCTTCGACCTCATAGTGGTGGATGTCGAACTGAACCCTCTATTTCGCTCACTGGGGTAGACTGTTCTAGTTCCACGTGCCATGTCTAATGGATGTCAGTTATCAGTTATCTCCTGTTAATTCCCCTCTCCAAGTTCTCCACCGCCTTAACCATGTATTGAACTCACTTTGGATATTGTCACTGGATCTAACTAACGCCTTTATCCACCGTGCGATGTGTCGTTGATGACATCTGTGTATGAATTTCTGGGTATTATAAACCTAATGTCTTCAACCAACATTTTTTTACCAGTGCTCATATTGCAATTTTTGCTGTTATCATTACATGTTCTACCAGAGCTCATATTGCAATTTTCTTTGTTATTATTGCTTTTCTCTGGAACTCCTTATTACTAGTTACCATATTGTATTCATTTCTATGCTTAGTCGACTCGGGAGATTTTTTAAGTCTAGCATATGTGCTGATTCTTTAAGTTTAAGGTGTCATCTACGTACCTTAACCATACAGTTGGCTTTAGAGATATACATTTCATCAAAGTATTCCATGTATATACAGTTAGTTAGATCCAGTCACAGGTTCCAAAGTGAGTTCAATACCTGGTTAAGGCGGTGTAAAACTTGGAGAGGGGAATTAACAGGAGATATCTGATAACTGACATCAATTAGACATGTCACGTGGAACTAGAACATTCTACCTCAGTGAGCGAAATAAAGGCTTCAGTTTGACATTCTAACCACCTGAAGAATACCGGAGCGTACAACGGCCGAAATGTTGTGATAAATATGGCAACAAAGATGAGGACAATAGTCCAAATAATGTAAATAGTGTACACAATACGTCATCTCAGAAATATAGACAGAAACATATTTCTATATGTATGCTCGTGCGTGCTTTCACAGATAAACATAATGCGTATATATATATATATATATATATATATATATATATATATAATTTCGAGAAAATATCGATATCCAAGGCAGACAGTCGTTTTGAACTATTATTATACACATACACATCCATAAACGTAGAAATGCCGTTTTGATATCAGACCGAGAATGTTCTCAGCGTAAAAGAAGATTAACAACCTAAAGCCACCTTGCCTTTCAACGCCACTTTGCTTATAGTATCTCAATTTCAAAACATTCTTGTTTGGCTATTGAAATATTGATTTGGGACGTCATTCGCACCGGGAATTATGCCTCCAACCTCGTATAAATATTTTCTGTTGGTCTCTCGCACACATGCACATGCACGCGCGTACACACACACACACACACACACACACACACACACACACACACACACACACACACACACACACACACGTTTAAGTGTATGCCCAAGGAGAGAAACATACATGAAGTTAATATTAGAATCAAACGATTATTAAAATGTCAGTTGGCTTTGGTCCGAAAAAATTCTAAAACTCAACTACTTAATCCTTTTTATTGCTGCATCAATAGATCTTTATTTCCTTGTGCAATTCCTATTTTTAGTGGATGGTTTCCGATAATAAATGTTGGGAAATAAACTATACCATTTTACCTGTCTATAAAGTATTTGTCTCCGTAGTATTTTTTCGTGTAAGCAAGCAAGGAAACATGAAATTCCGATGTATGTAGCAGACGGTTTTGCAAACCGAAAGATATTATTTATTTTAAAATGTTGTAAATTACTAAGTGCAAATTACTAAAGTACTTCAGATCTTAACTGTTGTATATCATTTCCGAAAAAAGTCTTGAATTCAATAGAATTTAGAAAAATTAAAGAATAAAATTAAACAATATGGACAATCTTTTTAAATAAAAAATGATTTAAAACTGAGAGTAAATATCCATACATATATTTATACACGCACACACACACACACACACACACACACACACACATATATATATATATATATATACATATATATATATGAAGAATTATAATTTTAAGGTGTGCTATATTTAGGCGCTAAAGTGTTCAATATCAGGGATAGAGCGTATGTAAATATAAAAGTGAATATTGAAGTTAACAAGGTGATAGACTACTTCATGTGACACGCAAGCATCAGGCCTGATGATTGCGTCTAGCATGAAACAGTCTGTCGTCTCTGAGGGTTGACTTCAATGTTCACTTTTATATATATATATATATATATATATATATATATATATATATATATATATATATATATATATATATATATATATATATATAAATGCATGTCCTTACATACATACCCACACACATATATCAAAACATCAGAAACAAAAGGGAATATTTCGAAAATCAGGTTTTAGAAACTGAGGATTTAATTATAAGTTTGAGACGGAAAGTCTATTTTTCCTCTGGATCGAGATGTTCCAAATACGGTGGATTCTTATGGATTTAGAAATTTAACAACTGCATCTCCCATGGAAGCTTACACCGTTTTGAAATGGATTTTCCAAACATTATAAACGACATCACTTTCTATAAACACAGGAACCGGTTTCAGAAGCGTTTAAATGCCATACTTAAGGATATTAATAAATCTGACAAAATATTTGTGAAATCCGAAAAAAAACACTAATTGCGTTTTTACATGATTTTGATGTAATATCCTAAAATAAAGAATATTTTCTGCTTTCGTATTGTCCGTTCTTTTATATTAAATGTTACGAACGTCGGAATTAGATTCCATTCGTTCTCATGGATATATATATATATATATATATATATATATATATATATATATATATATATATATATATGTATATATATATATATATAATCTTGCGTTTCCCATCTTTCGTCCCTTTTTATCATTTCCCTCAATATTAAAAAACAAATGAAATAATTTATGGAAATATCTTTTCTTTTAATGTGCAGTGTATTTCCCATAAAATTTATAAATTCAACACGAGAAAATTAACTTTTTTTAGTAATTTTACATTATTTGCCAGATTATTGAACCAGCAAAAATTGTAATATCAGAACGTGTCTAATGTTTAAAAAGACTGAATTAAAGAAATTTTAATGATGACAAGTGCATAAAAACAACATACATTAGAAAATTATCTTTCATTTTCAGAAACTTATTTTAAAAGTCGTCCATTCATTGATTTTGTGCTTTTCTTTTACGAAACAGACTGTACAAGATCCATAATAGCCATGCGAAATTTATTGCAGTTAATTTGATAGTAAATTTCAATGGTCAGAAATATCCAGTCATGATAAAGTTAAACCATTCGAACATTCAACTGAATTCTTCATTAAAATTGTGTTCTGAAACTTATCTTACTAAGATATCTATTAATTATCTCTGCCGAATATGATGGATCATTTTCGTTTATAAAATTAATCATCAGGTAAAAGTAATCATCACCTCGACGTATGCATTCAAATAAATCTATGTGTCTCAGCTGACATATTAAAACATCTGCAACGCGCCGCGAACCCACATGTTTATCCCCTATAATCCTACTCAAAACATATATCCAAAGTCGCATGGTTGGCGTATCAATTTGTGAGGGTGTGTTTCGTTAGTAGCGGCACAGCTTAGTACAGCATTCGTATAGGAAAAGAACGTTTGACATATTCTGTTGATCACCTTATTCGATTTTTCTTATGGATAACTTTTTCAAGATAACTAGTAATCAGTAGCACATATTTTACAACTTTATTAAGTAGCCGGCATCGGCTTTATTCATATCTTGACACAACATCTAAATACTTCATAGTTTTTAAAAGAAATTTTTAATATTTCTCTCAATACTGGAAACAGATAAGTGTGATTATCCCTCAAGTTGCTATTTTTAGTATTCCTTCGGAGTTGTCCTGTATCGCTTATCATTTCTTTCATTGTTAGCTGCTACTTTTTGTTTTTGCAATTTCAAAATTTTTGCTTTCAGAGGGCTGAAGAAATGAAACGTTTTGCCTTTATTCGCCAAATGCGAATAACTTCACTTTTTAGAGCGTCTAAATCACAGCCGGGTTATGAAATTGAGACTTCGAAATTGACTAGCACACACAAATAGATGCCGATTTTGTGCATATGTACGTAACTAACCACTTATCGTTATAACTGTGCAGCTTTGTGTTGTCACGATTTAAATAAAACTTTAGATTTCAATGCCCCTTTATCTTATATAACTATAATACAAATATTAACTAAAAAAAGAGTGAAAAGTATACAAATATTCTTTTACTTCAAAAATTATTATAGTGGACATTCTTAGTTGAAGTAATAAAAATATCGGATAAAAAATCAGATTAAAAATAAATCTATTAATTCTTCATATATATATATATGCATACATACACACACACATATATATATATATACATATATATATATATATATGCATATATATATATACATATATATATATATATATATACATACATATATATATATATATATATATATATATATATATATATATATATATATATATATATATATATATATATATATATATATACACACACACACATATGGTGGACTCTCCCGTCATATTCGTAGGTTTAAATATTTTAGTAGGGTTGGAGTAACAAAGCACTGTGTCACAAATGAGGCAGAACAATCATAATGGGATTGAAATTTTCCTGCAAATGGCACCAATGCAAAAATATATGAGATAGCGATGTAAAATTATAGTACTATCTTACATATATATATGTACCAATATAAGTAATGATTTATATGTGAATATATACGTATATGGATGTGTATAATTAGATCTGACTGCTGATATATTGATGTAAAATCAAATTTGTTGAAAAGAACATAGGCAAATAATTACTCATCGTCAATTCCTTGTCTTGATTAAATATTCTGGGGCAGTTGTTTCTTCAATGTAAACAATTCAGGAAAGCAAATAAACATTTTAATTTACAAATAAAGTTCAATGATGTACCATCATTTCAACTATATTTAGAAATGTATTCTGTTGATTTAACGAAAAATAGGAATTAGTTTTAAGTCATGACAAAAACATAAAAGTGTAGTTAATACGTGTAAAATTAACACATCACAAAATCCAACCTCTGTGTAAATTAGTGGCTTGGCAGGTCGTTTCACATACACATGCTATCAAAACATTCACATTGAAGAAAAATAAATTACTGATGATTTCTTTCGTTTCTTAAAAGTTTTATACGCTGTGATTTTTCTTTTGGCTTAATTTAATCGGTGACCGCAGACACCGACCAACTACACAACTTGAAACAAATTCGTAATGTTTAAGTAATTGATATACTACCCTTCCTTTAGTAACCTTTGCTGTGAACGTAGCATTATTCAATACCTATTCACTTAACCAATTAAAGTCATGCATGTTTATCTAAAGACCGTAGTTACTTTGTATTTCAAGAGAAATAATTAATACAATCCTTCTTTTTATGATTTTTATCACTTACTGTTCGATTTCAAATGAGGATTGCGAATATTTTCAGTGTGTTTATGATACTGATTACGAATAAAACATGGGCCTCCCGATTGAAAGAGTCGTTCGGATTACAAATTCCATTTCTGTTTCCATCAATGTTATCAATCTGACTGTATTTCCAGTCATTCAGATTTATGCCGCATCCATTAATCTACATTAGTAGATACTCGAACAAATGCTTGATCCCACAATGACTTCATCTGAGAACTGAAGATTATTGTTGTCAGATCGATATGAACTACCCTTTCTAAACGAACACCCCTAATGCCAAATATATTGATTTGTTCTTGACTGAAAACGGAGAATGTTAGTAAGGAGGAGATTAAACAATACTGCTTCATTCGAGGAACGAAATGGATATCATTTCGCTTAAGAAACTTGATTGCTTGCCCATTAATTTACTTTTGTCTGGGAAAATATAATCGTGCTGAAGACAACTAATCATAGCGAAAATTTTGGCGTAAGAATTTTGTACAACAACACGAGAAAAAGGGGCAAAAATATGAAAAGATTCCCATTCAAAATGACGGAAAATTTCCTATGACAATTTATTCGAGATTATTTAAGTTGTTCTTTTATGTAAACATAGAAAATAAAATTAATCACATAAGAGCCCTAAAAATGTATTCTAGCAAAATAAAACGCAATAGTAATTATTAAAATTGCATTGGATACATGAATTAATATCAAAATTTATTTAAATGTTTTACACAATAAAGCAAGCAAACTATAATGAATGAAAATAGGGAGAATATTAAAAGAATAAATTTAGGATAGAAGATGACTCCGAAGAAACGGAATTATTAAAACATATTCAATTTTTTCGCCATCGAGAAACTTTTTCCAACGAGATTCAGCCTTTGTTCCATTCGTACATGACATTTTATTTAGGATTCATTTAAGACTATTAGGGAATTAAAAATAACGTCAATAACATTTAATTAAAATTACTTTACTCGTAAGCTTTCCGGCAATGGCATACAGAAGGCAAAAATGCAAAGTCTGTACGGTTGAATATATCCTTGTCATATTCGTGTGAATCAGTTTTTCAATCACATCAAATATTTGAGTAGAGATTCGCGACCGAGTGGGGCAATGGATCTTTGTCTTGAATACTGTATTGCTGAATATCGCTAACACACGATTATTATATTCAAGGATCAGCTGTAAATTTATTTAATCCGTAAAATATTTTAATTTATAATGAAATATGATAATAACTAAAAAACTACAAGAGCGATTAATATGATTAAGGCAAAAACAGTTTCATGATAATTACAGATAAATTATCATGGTCAAATAAAAACTTTATCATTTAATTCAGATGTTATTATTGCAAACGACTTTAATATTTTCATAATTTTTAAATGCGTGTACGCAGAAAAAGTTTGTAATATAATTGTGATAATAAATAATCTTCATTATTGTTATCTAAGAGTCATTTTGCACGAATAACTTTCATAAAGAAAAATATACACCGTACATTATCAATGATGTAAATAAGAAAAAACGGCTGTGAACATTACCTTTTAAATCTGATTGCAAACAATGTAATTGAAAAGAAAATTGTTGTTAATAATGACATGACAACTAAGAATAATGTACTTCAAATAAAATAGCAACGGTTAATAACACGAGGTCAAACTCGAGCTGGAATGTTTGCATTCATTTGGCACTAATGCACTTGGGTAAAGGCATGTATTCACTCACGCTCACCTAGTAGAAAATTGGAAACACTTTATCAGTATTACAAAGCATCAGGCTCGCAACTCTATCCCAATACAACCAACAGGTTCCAGCATTTCTATACCCCATGATAGCAGGAATTAAGAAAATGACAACTGGTTTATCAGCTGAAATATCTTCCGATATATATTAGTATAAAACATGCTAAGAAGAATAAAAATATGCCTTTACTTACTATATAAAATTTAGATTGCTTTAGAGGTTATATTGTTGCATATTTCGCAGCAACGTCAGTAGTTCAAATCCATGGAAAAGACAATGCTTTAATGCAGATTTTCAAACCAAAGATCAGTTACCTTACCATTCAGAAGATTAGCACATAAAACAATCTTTCTTTTTTGCCTTTTATCATACTAAGCGTAAAAAATATCAATAAAACTCACGTTGCATTTACTACATCAATGAATTATTTCTAAATATGTTCTCTCCTTACGAAGATCTTCCAAGACTTTTCCTGGAATTTTTATAAAGATAACCTGATTTAGCGTAGAAAAGAATGGTTGATCGTTCCCTATTGACTGGATGTTTTCTTTGAAAAGTCTTTTTAAAGAGAAGTTAATATAGATCTGAGGTAAAGAAAAAATAAACACATCATGTATGGAATCCAAGAAGCTTTTAGCAAAACTTTTCTCGTGCTATGTTTCGTGAAATCGATATTCTTGTCAGTTAAAAAACACTGTTTTCAGTAAGGTCATTTTATTAAAACTAATTGATGATCTCATGCAGATTTTGACTGGATCTTCCTTTGAATACTAAATATTTACATCCATTTGTAGGGATTTATTAGTTTGTACATGTTACGTTTAGCGTAATGAGTTTATCAATATCGTAGGATAATCGTAAATATTGCTAAAACATTTGAAATTTGAAACATCGTAAAAGGGAAATACACAGATACTTACCCATGTAAATGAGTAAATATGTGTGTGGGGACTGGCACGAGTAGAAATATGTATGCCTGAGTGTTTACAGAAAGTGGGGAATTTCCCCTCTTTACAGCAGTAATTGTAATTTTAATCAAATTAAATATAAAATAATCGAATAATAAGCGATCTGTCCAAGATTTCGAACCAAAGTTATTTGTCTTCCCAGCGTTTAACGTTTAATATACAGAATTATTCTTCAAAGCTAAAAGGTTTTACTTTTTCTGATTTTTTTCTCCAATTACAGCAATTGTTTTTATAACATTTTAGGATAAATAGTTTTTCAGACAAATATTAACGAAAATACAAGCAACACGTGTTTTAAATCGAATATTGACGATCCACAAGCACAAGGGTATCTTTATACTTTACAAATTAAAATTATTGATGCACAAATCTTATCCTAGAGTTGACTGTAAATTTAGGGGAATTTGACTATTCCTCCTAACATTTATATTCTATTTTCTTTTATTCCTTTCATTGGACATGCATATAACGCATACACACAGTCAGCATTTTTTACAAGGAGCAGTAACAAAATCCATACGACATTCAATTAAATCACGCTGATCAAATTCCCGGAGATCTTGTGTAGCATCTCATATAGAGATTGCAAGAATAATAATGTATAAATATCAACTATGGTTGTGGTCAGGAACCATCAATTACTTAGCACGTAGAGGATAGTATGCCCTAAAGCAAACAGAAATGTCAGACATGATCTTGTAAAATGTTTGGTATCAATAATATTTTTTCCATACATTTATTGCGAATTTCTTGCTGCAGTCTCTGTGGAGATGCGCGAGTGTGTTTGAAAGTAGATATCTTTTCGTAGGAGTTTATTACTCAATATATAGGCATATTAAAGGAAAATGTGAATAATGTACGCTTCGAATGGAGGTTCATTGAGTGGGTTAAATATTCTGTTAAATATTCTGAGTAACATTTAAAATATCACAGCAAAAATAAATAAATATATAGGCATAATAATACATACATATAGAGGTATGTATGTACGTTAAACACACACACACACACATAAACACATACATATGCTCGCCCACACGCACAGACGGACAGAGAAATGAACACTATACAGTGATTTGCACTTACTCGTCTTTAGCGATGATCAGGATCTATTATAGTACATATCTTACATATTCAATGTCGATTATTTTGCGAAATCATTTTCTATCAACATTGTGCATAAATGTTCGAAGCTGAGTAAAAGTTCCCGCATAAATATTGCAAACTTTATTCACCTACGCATACATAAACAGACACATACATACATATACATACGCAAACACAAACACACAGACACACACAGGCACACATATGTATATATGAACGCCTTCATACCCCTACAAACTTATATATATATATATATATATATATATATATATATATATATATATATATATATATATATATATATATATATATATATATATAAAGGGTGTCCATAAAGTTCGTGTGAACTTTAAAAAAATTATAACTTTATTTGTATTAGCGATAGAAATAATTTGTAAAAAGGATTAGAAAGAAGTAAATCTATTTTTTTAAGGTTTTATTGAATTTTTATTTAAGTTTCCACATGTCCTCCATCATTAGCAATACAAAAGGTAATGCGATTTTGCAGTTCACGGAAAACTTTTGCCACCTGATTTACAGTAATGATTGAAACCACATGAGTTATTTTAGCTATACTTAAAACTAGATACATTAAACATTATAACATTTTTACAGATTATTTCTATCGCAAATACAAATAAAGTCATAAACTTTTTAAAGTGCACACGAACATTATGGGCACCATGTATATATATATATATATATATATATATATATATATATATATATATATATATATATAAATTGTAAATGACAATTCATTTCTCTATTGAAATCCACATAACGTCTATTTTTGAGAAAAATCAAAATCAGTTGTAAATTTATAAAGATATGCAATTAATACTTGCATTTTTGATGAGTTTGCTGAAGATTTTTCCTCAGACCGTGTGACGATATTATCAACCTGAAAGAGAAATTCTCTAGCCTCTATCAGTCAAAACATGGAAATTAAATGTTTCGTGGAGAGATCGTGATCTTTCAGAATAAATTTCCAATCATATATATATATATATATATATATATATATATATATATATATATATGTGTGTGTGTGTGTGTGTGTGTGTGTGTGTGTGTGTGTGTGTGTGTGCGCGCGCTCGCGTTTGTTTCTATTTACGCTCACTAAAGATATCTTCGCAGGTGTTCTATTTGAAATCAAGATATGAAACTTTATTTGACCGGTACAAGCATTAGTACAACTTAGTTATTTTTCTATTCTTGTACTCCAAACACTCGTCCAAAGGTGTTACATTTCGATTTGTTAATTTAAATTTCAATATTTATGAACTTTCTGGAATTGAATATGATTGGATAAAACGTGTGCATTTTGTTTAGTCAGTGTTTTATGATGATTACCAATTTTTTGCATTGCATCAACACCGATAGCAGTTATTATTGATACAACTCAGAAAATAAGCCTTCCTATTTACAAGGTGGTTTTCCTTGTTGGATTGGTATTGCTTAGACACATACTCAATAGCGTTCTAGGATATTATGTTTTGTAAGCAGATCCTTTCATTCTACTTATAAAGAACTGTTGCTCTGGACAAATATTTAAGCCTACCAACTAACACATAATTCATGCTGGACAATGATTTTGCAGACCATATGTACATTATATTTATGCATTGTAAATATACTGTCATTTTAGGCATAATATGTAATATTTCGTGCAATAAAGTAAATAATTGAAATAAATAATTCGAGTTATATATATATGTATATATATAAATATATATATATATATATATATATATACATATGTGTGTGTGTGTGTGTGTGTGTGTGTGTGTGTGTGTCTGTATATAGGATTTTGTGTGTCTATCAGTTACGCTGTTTAAATATTGTTTCACCATGGTCATGAATACAAAATGCTCAAATGTTCGGAATTCGAACAAGAAAAGATTTCAACAAGAACAAAAAATATTTTTGTTCAGATTTTCAGTATTTTGACAAGTTTTGACGGTTTCAGCAACTCTTCGTCAGAGTAAATATATATTTATTTAGTTTCCGTAGCCTCTCGGTTAACTGAAGACAGATAAACACTTACACACACATTCCCACACATTTTTTATGTATGCAGATATGTGTCTGGGCAGCAATCGATTTTGTATGCATGTGTCATTGAATTTGTGCGAACGAGGAATTGCTTTTTTTAAATTATCAGTTTTTCTAATGTTATTACAGTTTAGTTTTCCTCTTATGAGGCCTAAGAGAATGTTAAAAGTGTCAACATGTGCCAGGTAAAAGTTAGGAAAGCAGGATCTAAGTATTTGCCCATACTGATGGTTTTGGTTTAGGTGTAGGTATATATTTCTATGACCATAGAAAAGATATCTACCCACACAACAACGATATTTATATGGGCAATTCCTTCTTTGATATAGAACATGTTGACAGTTTCGACACTGTTTTCTACCCATAATAGGAAACCTCTACTGTAAGAACACTAGAAAACCTAAATAAAGTTTTATAAATTTCCCTCAACTTCACATTGGATGAAAGACATACATACACATAAACACACACACGCAAACACACTCACACACACACACACACACACACACATACACATATATATATATATATATATATATATATATATATATATATATATATATATATATATATGATGCGTTGTTGGAATGTTCCATCAAGAAATAATTGTACTAAAATCCTGATATATATTCATTTATTTAGATATTTGCAAGTGGGTCAACAAACGTCTTAGCACCACTCGTACTTGTGTAAACAAATTTTAACCGACTAATACACAGATAGAGAAATTTATGTAAAAATAGAAATGAACAGTTTGAGATATATGCAGAATAAAACTGGTAAATAATGCCACACTTAGATAAACGGAGAAATACATGCAAAAAAGAAAAAAAAGAAACAACAAAAACATAAATAAATTGAAGATGCAATTTAAAAACACAAGAAAATAAAGAAAATGGCAAAAAGAAATTTTCGGATTTCTGTATTCAATCGGTTTCTGACCGCATCAATGGAATCATTCAGGCTTATACAACATGCTATTCATTTTATTCTTTCATAAACATTTTATAAGGGAGGCTACAACTGATTAGTAACATAACAATAAACAATAATTTAAAATCGTTTGAAATACTACAACAGATTTTGTAAATTCGTCACATTTTAACTTCGTATATTTTGTCAGAGCGAAAATAATTACAAACTTGGGAAAAACTTGTCCTTCTTTTACCCACATATGTCTCTTTTTCTTCACTCTCTCTCTCTCTCTCTCTCTCTCTCTCTCACACACACACACATACACACACATACTCATACACACACATACATATACATACATACACACACAGACGCAGACACACACAGACGCAGACACACACACACACACACACACATATATATATACATAAAGACACGCATGCACACACACGCACACACACACACGCACACACAGACACACACACACACACACACACACACACACACGAAATGTTTATGAACCCACTTCAAAAAATATTAATTTCGAATACAACCTCGGTGGATTAGTGTACTTTTCCAAAATCCTAATATTTTTATTTTTTTACGTGTACCTGAATCACTAAAATTTATACATATAAGTCATTTTTTAAATCAAAATAAACTTTAATTTGGAAAACATTTGTATTCAGAACCGAAAACAAACGTGAAAGTGACTGCAATTCTACATCTTTCGTGAGAAAAAGGAATTCAACATACAACAAAAGCATATTTACGGTTGTATGAAAATATATACAAAGTGAGAATCTTGAACATATATAATCGCATATGATAGATTCTACATATATGAGTGCATATTTGTTACATTCTTGTTGTATAAGTACATACACACACTTGTATCTATCTATATCTGTCTGTATATGTTTTGTTTTCGCGCGTACCTGTCTGTGTGCTTCTGTGTCAATTTTTTCTTCGTGTAGTTTAAATGACAATAAACATTTAGAAAACAGCAAATACTGAATAAATCTCAAGATTAGAAATATCAATAATTTATTAAATCAATAAAAGTTCGAAATTTATGCGAACACACACACACACGTATACAAACATACGCGCACACACACACATTTATATGAATCGAGAGAAAGCGAAAGTGTGATAGTAAGGTATGAATGAAGCTTACCTTAAATTCTCTGGTGATTTCACTGGTATTTTTTGTCTCCATGAAGAAAATCATTTGAAATTTCAATGAAAAATAAGTTGACCTTGGGTATTTTTGCGAATTAATCTTCAGACAAATTTTGGTTAGTATCTTTGATAGTTAATATAATTCTTGGAATGTTAGTCTTGATTTATTTTTTAAAAATCCTTTTAAGAAACTGTCGACAATTAAAGTGTGGAATAGATAGCTACTAAAAGGCAACGCAAGTAAAAAGGAAAATCTTTTTTCCGTCTTTGTGAATGAATGTTCCTAATAAAAGACGATATCAGCAAAAGAGAGGAAGAAGAGGTAGGTGATCGGAGAACGCTCATTAGTTAAACGTGAACAGAATAAAAAAGAGAAAAAACATCAGTGAATGTGCGAGCAAGTTTTAAACTAATTGGAATCAAACAAATGGCGAAAAAGTTAAGGATCAGTTATGTTTGTATCAGGAAGGGAAGCAATTGATCAAATATGTGCATAAGGAATATATATATAGGAACTGTGTTGCGTCTTCCGAGGACCGATCATATTTCTAACGTCGATAAAAGAAGTGAATTAAAAAGTTTTGAGTAAAAGTAGCGCTTCGTAGATCAATAGACGCAAAAGACAGAGTTGAAGATGCTTGATATATATATATATATATATATATATATATATATATATATATATATATATATAAAGAAGGAATTAACTGGAGACGGCGAGAGAAAAGGAAAAGACGAAACAATTAGAAAAAAACTTAAGTATATAAATATATGTGGACAAAAGTGTCTTCGTTAAGAGATTAGTTTCTGAGTGATGTCCCAGGCTATGATTACTCGGATGCATTGACATTTCAAGGAATACACACACGCAGGACTATGAAAAGAGAGGAAGAAAAAAGTAATAGTCGCAGTAATAGTTATTGTTTTGCCTGTAGTTGCAAGATGTCATAAAGACGATGAGAAAGAAAGAGTTCAAGGCGGTAAAACCGATCGGAAAAAGGAGAGGTAAAAGAGAAAGTGGCAGGAGGAATCGACAGGGTTAAAGGAGAAAGAGTATGAGTATTTAAAAAATGATCGGGGGAAAGCTGCGAAGTGAAAAGAACGTTATAGTTTGAGTATAGAATGTGAGATGGAGAAGCTAACTGATTCACTGAGGCAGCGTCGACGGCAACAGCCGGCTTAGTGACGTCAAGTTAAAACAATTAAAAGAAGCTGGCGAGAAATCGATTGTATGTGCTGAGCTTTATTATTTCTTTCTAAAATACTTTGCCTTTGTAACTTCCCAAAAGGTATGTACAATTTAAGAGGTTATATATATATATATATATATATATATATATATATATATATATATATATATATATACCAACCATTTTGGTATCACGGTTTCCGCCAGTAAATGCTTTCTTCACTGCCTGAATAATCAATTTATTGGTGAAAACTGCGGGTAGCAGAAAGGGTTAGTGTTTTTATTATTCTAAGTATTAAATAGATCTGCATTTCGATTTCGATTTTTTTATCTATGCATTGGACACTTTTTATAATCGTTTCTCAGACAAGATATACTTACTTGTTTGGAAAAACAGTTTTACACACACACACACACACATATATATATATATGTGTGTGTGTGTGTGTGTGTGTGTGTGTGTGTGTGTATGTGTGAGCCTTTGTGCGTGCATGCAGGAGAGGGTATATTTTCATGCGCTTGTATGAAAATATAAAAATTAGTATTATTTGATTTCTTCAAACTATGTCAATATAGGAAGTGCGTAAGTATGAACTTGCATCTATCTATCTATCTACATTTCTATCTATCTATCTTCCGAAATTATTTCCTTTTTGTGTTGCTCGGAAGTTAAATAAATTCGACTTTTCCCATCAAACGTGATTTTTAATGAATATTTTCAACTAGAAATAAAATGTTTACATTTGTCCACACTAGAAATGAATTCTAACTTTAAATCGAAAACGCCGGCTGTGTCTTTACTAAGAAGCAATTAATTCAGTAATGTTTAGAAAATACCTATACCTGTATTGTTGCATCCGTATCTCTCTCTCTCTCTCTCTCTCTCTCTCTCGATATATATATATATATATATATATATATATATATATATATATATATATATATATATATATATACACTAACAGCGGTTGATTGATTAAAAGTCATAAAGAAGTATTTTTCATTTTACATTTACATGTTTGTATAAGTGAACGCATGCCTGAGATGTGCATACTAGTATGACTATTTATTTATATTATCCCTATTTGTTAACATCACGCTTCTTTTCATTTATTCTGTGGTGGCACGGAGCAAGCGAAGGACCGGATATTAACCCTCAGAGGTTTAGACAGCAAATGACCAATACTGGTCTTTGCGCACCCGGCTCCACGCAGAATTTCCGGTGGAAAATTAAAAAGAAATAAAAAGAATAATAAGCAATTTCCACCAATTAAACGGCTCCGCGCCATACCCAACAGTTTGTTTCAGCAGACTGACTCTGATCCGATGGGCACACATAAATAGAGCGATAAATTCACTTCTAAGAGAGAAAGCTTTGAAGTACCGTCAGTGAATGTCGCTACGCTTTTCTCACCCATCAAACCCGATGCCTTCAGCCTTCCTTCACCAACGGAGATATCAAAGGACTCCTACCAACCCATTGACCTCACCTTTCATCTCCTGTGACCAGCACGTCATGAACTTAAGTATTAACAAAAGACACTTATATTCTTTTAATAATCGGATTTCTCTTCTATGAATGAACATTTTGTAACGGACTTTGTGCGTGTAAATCAAGAAACATTGTACTATTCATTGATGTTGCATTTAAATACAAAGTGTTTTTGATATACCCTTCTCTTTCGTATGTTATTTTGTTTATGTTATGGTGACCCCAATTTGATTGCTTGTTGAACCTTTAGGCCAAACTAGCGGCTGTCCCGAAGGACTGCTACTATTTATCTACCTTCTGATACAAGCAACAATTAACAACGAGAACTCTACCCCCCATCACCATAATTCTAACTTCAGTTTTCAACCTCGAAGATCACTCTCAATGTTTAATAAGATTTGATTTAAATGTGGCAGATATATTTTGTGAATTTATCTTTAAGAGACGATATTGTTGGTAGCTAAATGTTTGTGTATCTGTGAGTATTTTTGTTTGTGTGTATGTGTCATATACATGAGCGTGTATGCTTACTTACTTAAGAAAGCTTCAGATAGGATGACTGTGTCAACTGCTTAATTCACATTCTTACCATAGTCAGGGAATGTGCGGTGTGGTGTCATGGATAACGGCTCGCAATGAGAAAAAGAGTCCAGTTCGAATTCCATTCGGGTCCCTCACATTCACTTACGCGCAACTACCCTTGGGTAAGTTATGAAGCCATCTCTCCTGGTGCAAGCTATGGGTTGAACAGCAGGATAGATTAGGCCCTATATTCTTAGCTGGCAACCTACTGCGGAATTATCTTCTTGCCTAGTCAGTCATGAATCGAAAGAGACATGATCGTTCCAGCGTGAATCACGTATGGCATTTAACTGATGAAATAAACATATTAATTGTTATTCTTATTTTCAAAGCTAGCATATCGGTAATCAATTTCTTTCTAGCTCGATATCTTGATACAAACTTTCTAATTATAAAAAAAATTAACTTGTTTCATTTTAAATTAATTTTATGAATTATCTCTATTGTCTATATCTCCTCTCTCTCTCTCACACACACACACACATATATATATATATATATATATATATATATATATATATATATATATATATATATATATATATATATATTAATACTATATTTTAGTGTGTAGTGTGTTTTAGTTGTTATCCCTGTTTTTTTTATTTTATTAAGCAGTGAAATTAATAACATCCGGCTAACATTGAAAAGTCCTACTGAAGAAAGATTGTACCTCCGACAGGAATCGAACCTGCATCATTTTATTGTTGTTAAATTTGACCGATTAATAAAATAAAAATAAAACATAGATATCAACTCAAACACGTGTTTCCACTAAAAGTAACATTTATAATAAAATAAAATAATGTGGATAAAAATATTTTCAAATATATATATATGAACATTTAAGATTTAACAATTTAATGTAAAAAATAAAGCAGATATTTTCATATAGTGCTCAATATTAAAAATATTAAAATAATATTAATAATAGTGCGTTGATAATATTATATACAGGGATAATATTTAACTGTAAATATCAAATTTTGATGTTGTTTCCACGACTTCGTAGTTTCTTCGAATTATCCGTTCTTCAAGGAGTTTTTTTTCCAATTATTTTCTTAATTGGAAATAGAATTATTCAAAGACCCCTTCGAACAACATCAAAAATTGATATTTACAATTAAGTAATCTTTCTGAATATATATATATATATATATATATATATATATATATATATATATATATATATGTATGTATGTATGTATGTATGTATGTATGTATGTATGTATATATACACACACACACGCAATGAAGATTAGAAGAAATGTACTACGTAGCAAAAAATTCATTTGATTAAATTTAACTACGAAGTTTTAATTATTCGATAATGTACATTCAGTCGTCGTATCTGCGTTCATTCCAAAGTGTATTACATTTATTTTATCGCATTCGTATAGATCGGAGAGTTACAGAACTGATCGCATAATAATAATGAAAATAAAACTTGAAAAAGTTATGAACCATGAATGGAAACATACAATTAAGTACTTTTAAGTACTTTCTAATTGCACAAAATAAATTTCTACTTACATGTTTAGGGACATTACAAGTCGTAATCCGTTTCTAGTATTGTTTTCTTGGCAACTACAACTTCAAATCGACAAGGACGAACGAATGCAACTTAAACATTATTTCATCAGCGATGTTCTGCAATTCCTCTTGATGATAAACCCAAAAATTTTCTACGTTGTACACCTATAAGGATGTATGTGCGTGTATTTGTGCGTGTGCATGGGTGATTGTATTTTTTACCAAAAGAATATTCATATCAACACAGGTACAAATCTAAAATCAAGTGGCCGTATTTCTTGAAGAAAAGGAATATTTACTGAATATTTATTCATGATCAATTTGAACACAATTCAGCATATTTATTGAGGATATTTGTATCATGTTAACGCGTTAGTGCTTTTATTTTGAAATTGTCTTACTCAAAGATTAGAACATGCTATTTTTATTGTAAAATCTAGATTCGAGTATGTGCATGTGAACACACATGATTATAAATCTTTGTATATAAAAAATACTGAGGAGCAATATATTATCAGTCACTTATATTGCATTCTTCTTCTTTATAACCGGAATGACAGCTAGAAAATTTCGATTATTTTCTAAATGAATATCTATGAATCAAGAAAATTTCACACTCAGGATTTTGAGTTTCAGTTATTTACTGAAATTGCAGTCCTGACTGTGTAACGTGAAGAAATTGTAAATAGAACACTTATTTCGTATATGTTAATGCAATTGTTTCATAGTTTTTTGTTGTTGTTGCTGTTGTTGTTGTTATTTTGTCCATTTCACTCTCCCTCTCCCTCTCCCTCTCCCTCTGTGTGTGTGTATGCATGTGTGTTTTTACTGGAATATTAAATTTCATTAAATGCCGGAGACTTTCACCAAAAATAGAATCACTATGTTTGCCAGAAATGTGCCCAGTCGAGAATTTCTTCGACGCAGTCTAATCTCACACAAGAACTTACGCCTACAAATATCAGGTAGCTGTGGGCAGTTATCGGGATGGAATGGCTCAAAATTTTGCCAGACGTCTAACGATAAAATCGATGCCACGTCGCGTTGCTGCACTCCGCCGCGTCAGATATAATCCTACACAACAGATGTTCATATCGCATGAAAAAAAGATTTAAAAGGTTGAATAAAGTTATCGATGAGAAACATGCGAGAAGCTAAGACAACAATTTCACCTTTCTTCCAGTGGTTGTCCGAGTGTTATATGTTTGTATTTTCCTCTTAAAGAAAAATAAAGAATATTAATTCTCTTGTCTGGCAATTGAGTATAAACGTAGCTTTTTGTTACAAGCTGAAGCTATTCTTTGAAATTTTTTACGTTTTACCATCTGTTTATTGACTTCATGTAGTTTAGTGTTTTTTACTTTTTTGACTATATGTATACATAAAAAATTACGATAATACATTTAAGAGTACAACGTAATCAAAAATAGCTATGAGAAACGGTAAAATATGTACTCAACACTCAAATTTGTCAGAGCTAATACTGAGTAAAAATAAATACACAATTATTAAAACTTTGAAATCACAAATAAATATTTCGTGCAACAAGTACATTTTTTCAAGTATTTTCGAACGTCATCTTCAAGTGGACGTTATCAAGAACAGGAAATTGTGAAGAGCTATGATTGCCAACATCCTGAAGGTTTACGGCACATAGAAGAAGATAAGCTTTTGTTTCTTATATCTTGATATTTTTTAAATGCTAGCATTGAAATTAATTCAAATATACGCTTATTTATAAATGGCCTACTGTGTAAGACGGTTACAGAGATGTAGACTGCATGAGTTAGGAAAATATCAAATATTCATAACACACCATTATTGTTTTAGACGCATATTAAGTATTTTATGCATAATAAATTTCTGTCTGAATTCATAGAATGAGGAGTTATTATTTATAATATGTGTGGAAAAAATATTTGAGGGTGAGCCCTCTACTCACGTGAACGAGATCGGCTAGGAGAGGGTCAAAGCATTGGAGGCAAGACCTGCGCGACACCGGAATTAATGGCATTTTTTACCCAAAGTAGATATGAGCAGGTCCGCTCCTCGTTGTATATAAGACTTGCGGGAGGCATTCAGAGACTTTTAGGACGATGAGGATGGAGGCATTATCTATGCAGAGGTTCAGGTTCACATAATACAAAATTTACTCTGAGGATTATTGCTCTCGTTTTGCGAGGGAATTTCCCAGTCACAGAACACGCTCGTTTATTTTTGTTACCCTTGACCTGCCTTTTATCCATTGGTATTTCCACTATAAACTGTCTCCTACATCCTTTTTTCCTTGAGCTACATGGATACTTGAATGAACTGATCTACATTTCGTTTCTGAGACCAGTCATCTTGCATCGTTAACTTGCTACATCAGAACTTTAACTCCCCTTTTCTTTCAAATTGGAGAATATTCACCCAGTTGGTTCACTCCTTCTAACGAGACTATTTCTCCATCAATTTAATTGTCAAGAACCGCTATATCCTTACAAGTAATAAGGATATAATAAGGAGTAATAATCCTTAGCCCGATATTTTTAATCGACCCCTTGGTAAAGCTAGGGAGTCGCGAAAACAGGCGCAGAAAATCGGCACTGTTCGCAACTCAGGACTAAACTCAGTAACCACCGACACAAAACTTAAACAGCATGGTTTTACCCCATTCCCTCAAGGTTGAAACTTCAGATAAATGGGCGGTATGTACAGCGTCTGAAACGAGGATTTTCTACTCCAACTTTACGTTTAAGCTTAAAGAATAATCCAGTTGAGAATAGAAAATCTTGTCCAAATACCGACTCCCATAAAATATAAAAGTATAGGAAATTGGACTGTAAATTATTGTTGAACAGCAGCACCATAGAACAGCAAACTGATCTAGTCGCCACAAGGAATAATTTTCCAACAAGCTTCAACTAGATGACAAAAAATAGAATACAATGTCGTCGTGAAAGAAAGCATGAGCAAAGGATTGCTCCAAATCACAAAACGCAAAAGCCTGGAAAATGATCCAAAATCACTCTGTAAAGCATTTTGCGACCTAGTTACCAGCAACCAGGTTATGATGCCTCATTATTAGTGAGACATATTAAACAAGAATCTTTACTTCCCTGCGAGCGATACTCCTGATGCATGAAAATAAGCTCTTCAATCAAATCATCAGGAACATATCCCTCTCGCTAAACTTATTTATGTATTTCGATATAGAAGGACCACCGACCTTGGGGCCTTCATTCATCCAACGTTACATTTCTCAAAACCAAAAATTTTTCTGAGTGTCTTTTCAGAATTTTCCATTTCCATTTTGCTGCAGACACTTTGAATCTTGGTAAATTTAGGCAGAATTTATAAAGTACAACGTTTGATATAACTAAACCGCATTTAGATGAGTAGAGATAGCAAACCCCACGATGCAACGTTAAATAATTTTCAGTCCACAAAATGCCGAAGCGCATACTCCTGTTCTATCTTTCAAGGAAGTATACAACCGAGAAAAGAGAGGAATTTTGGTTGGCGTTCTCTAGAATCGTCAATCAAATTTTCTCAATTGAAAATCAGGACCAATCCATAGGCTGGGTATTTTCTATGCCCCATTCGTTTAGCTGAAACTGAATACCTTTCTACGAACTCCACAGTATTAAGATTTGAATTTGTCCCATAGCAACACTCGGGTCTTTCTGTCAACTTCGTCCTAAGACACTATACCTTACACGTACAATTACGTAACGTAGATGTTGACATAGGTGGAATACCTGGCCGAAGTGGTGCCATCGCCTAGCGAAATTACGCGAAGAAATAGGTTCCAACGTGTGAAAGAGTAACCTTGAAAATTTGATGATTCTGCGTCTGTTTTGGTTAAAACTTTTAATGCTTTATAAAGACTTTACCATCATTTTTAGGCTGGAATTAGGATCTTTTAAAATATTTTAAGAGATATTCGCATAATCAAAGTGTTTTTTTTCTTTTGCCACACGAGAATAGAAGTCTACTTTTAAATAGAAGTTTACTTTTTAAATAATTTTTTACACAAAGGAAATTAATCAATTTATAAAAAAGAAAAGCAAGATGGAAGAAAGATAAATATATGTAAAGAATAAAGAATAAAATGCAAAAATATGATTTTAAAAAAAAAGAAGTATTTTCGGAATAATTAAAAGCAGAATTTTCGACATAGTCTTCCGAAATGGTTTGTCCAGGTTATACAAGGCTATAATGAATTACTTCATTGCTTTATTATTGCGTTGTTAAAAAGTCAGGATGATCATCTTCATAAGAAAACTTGTTTTACGACATTACCACACAGCTTCAATTTTTCTTCAACTGTAAGCGTAGTCAAGAAAAGGTTCATTTGTCAGAAGAAGAAAGTATGAAAAGTATCCTGATACCCCACCAAGTTGTGGTTTATCAACCTTTACATTTTGTCCACGGTGTCGAATTGTGTCATAAGTGCTCCATTTGTTGTATAGGCTTCTTCCAACTTTTATCCAAACGCCCTATTGTTTGTTTTCTCAAGCTGTCGCATTATTTCATCGTTAAAGGTCTCATTATAGAAATACAAATCCCACGAAGAAACACTGAAAATATTGACGCACAACACGTTTCCAAACTAAATCAGCAACACATAATTATTTATACCGATGGCGACATTTGTCATCACTCTGGCCGAATTTGAAATCATGTTTTATAATAACAATGAAATACGTATATTTTTTTTACTTCAATACACTATACAAAACAAAAATATAATTAAGTAAAACATTTCAACACAGAAAAGAAGATATGTAGAACTCTCAAATGATATATATAAATGCATATACGAAACTTATAAAGAAAACCGCTATTAATGTTGTTTCATGTTTCAAACATCAGTTAATGAATTACAAGCATTTAGCCCTAAAATTGGATGTTAGTGATTATTCTACAAGAAAAGGTACAATGTGTGTCTTGCTATATCGAAACAAAATCGTATATTGACATACGAAGAAATTTAAAAGCTAAATCTAAATGTATCCAGTTTCCTTTGAGATGTTAGTAAATTTTTCTGTTTGTCTAATGAATTTATGTAGACTCTGCAAATGCGGCTTACTAATTTAACTAGATGCATACCGGGCTGTAAAATTCTTAAAACTAATATTTTATAAATAATGTAATATTATATATAAAAGATTGGGACAGAATGTAACTATCAAATATAATTGAATGTAGCGGAATAATGAATTTGGCTATATTCAGGAAATTTAATTCTTTCGCGCCAGTGATGCATTTACGAAAGTATGATTAATCTATTCTTTTGCAATCAACAAAGATGGCAGGTGTTTCTAAAGGTTTAAATTTAAAATAACAGATCCATCGATTTTTATTGAAATAAATTTAATTTTGTGATTTCTTCTCAGGATAGTTGCATGTTTAACTTCATTACAAGTGTAGAGGAAGTTACATCATCTTTATCTGTGCCGTTACGATAGAAGAGGAAAAGAGTCTTGTGATCTTTTAAAAGAGAAAATATTAAACTTTTTCAGTGGCAACGTACCAATTGAAAAATACTTCTTGCATTTAGCACATGTTTTCTTAATAAAATTTACTTTTCATGTTATAAAATATATTCGTTGTATAAGATAAAATTGTTTGGAGGTTAATATTACAGATAATTCCCTGAATACGAAATACCAACACAAAAGAGTAACATTTCACATTATTGTTGAAAAATTTTTAATTAATGTTAATGTTGAAATTGGCGTAATAACCACTTCTCCACGTTATGTGTTCTTGTCGTCATTAAATAATTGTGAAACATGTTCAGATGCAGTTGTCGGTTTATGCTTGCAGCAATCTTAGTTCTTTTGAAAACGATTAAATAAGCAGCCAATTAGGTTGATTTATTCGATTCTGTGTGTGAGATTATTTTATTTAAATGTGTATTTCTTTAGCGAAGCTTCTCAAAGGCGTGCATATTCCTCAAATTATAGTGACTAGACTGTATGTAAAAATGACAAACTTTTAATTTTTATTGACTGTTAAAACGTAAATCACGAAAGACATATAATTTTTTAAATTTGAGCATTTTCTTCTCATTAAGTTCTGTTAACCATAGCGTCAATGAAAGTATGACAATTCTTTGTTCTACTGCTACGTTACTACTGACATTCCACAATCATATCCTTGCAGTAAACAAGTATGAGCAGCATCGTCATTCTGACATTCTTCTCCCATTTTAATGAGCTTATGTCACGTTCTAATGTTATCTAGGAGGTATTTCAGCCGACAATGTTAGGTGGATAACAATCAACTGAAGCCAAAGCCTACACAGAATTATTCCCATGTAAATATATGGCAGATAATTAACAGAAATATATCCTTCTGAATATTTCTTTATCGATCTCTGCGCAAAATTAATTGCAGTTTTTGTGTACTTTTCGTCTAAAACTAATTTAGAATAACTTGTTGACAAACGTTTTCAACCAATCTTTTGATGTTATTAATCAAACTATAGGTACATTTTGACGCATATTACAAATCATATTGGAAGAAGCATGACTATGAATACAGGAGAAGATTTGTTGCGTTATATCGTGTCCAGTGTGTCTTGTACATTCCACATCTGAATAACGCCAAGATTTATTTTGCGAGAAAATAAGTACGACATAGTTTGCTTGTCTTTCGATATATGTATAAGAAAATGAGGCTCCATTTAAGCTACATTTTTAAAATATTAAACCGAAAAATAAGCTGAAGGTCAACAGCAGGTGCTGAAAGAATTCCTGTAATTTCAGGGCCTTTTTATCTTAGTGAAAGATTCCCTGTATTGTTCTAATGATCTTATACTTCTTTACTCTTTATTTTAGCTTTTCTCCTCTTTGTTACGATTTGATTGTCCATAAAGATACCACATTACAGTGACTGATTTGTTCCATTATTTGTGTTGAAGTTCAGTGTTAGCGTCAGAAATAATATAAATTTAATTGTTAAAGTCTGTATCGTTCATTCTTGCGTCCAAGCGCTTGTTTGTTTGGGAGAAAATCTTATATATAAAGTACAGTGTTTGTGCGTGCGTGTGTCCAAGTAACTCCTCCGGTCCTACCGGTCCGATTTCACTGATTCATAACTCATTCAAAAGCCCTAGAAAAGTTAAGCGCAGGGAACGATTTTCGTTGAGCTCAGATTCATGGTTGCCAGATTATGCAAGGTTAAACATATATATTAATATATTATACTAGCCATTATCGTTGCTTCCATGGTTCAAGATGAGTAACTCTTATTTTCCTTTTGTATCCCAAATTGCTCAAGCTTAAAATTTTAAGCTAGTTAAAATTTCAAGGTCTGTTAAAAACCGCCCTATCGGGCGGTATTTAAATTAGCTCCTGTGGACGATGCTTGATTTGGCCATCATTACAATATCTAGGGAGAAGTAGATGCGATAGGCATCAATAAAATAATAAAATAACTCAAAACTGATCGCTGCATTTGAGTATTGAATTAATGTTAAGTTTACCTTTTAAAAGTTCAATAATAATTCTTCTGATGCCACTTAATTTAAAAACGATTTGATACACGTAGATCTTTATTTTCCGTATAAAGAAATATTTTTATTTCATGGGTACAGAACATGGTACAATTATAAGATAAAATAAATATAGTGTAAAGATGCTTAAAAAAGAAATTAGAATTATTTATATATTCAACATTTGAAGAAACATAAGAGCTAATTAAGTAAAACCTATATTATGGAATCTATATGAATAAATGCGAAATTGGAGCTCAATTCTCCCATGAATTCTGAGATTAAAAAGCCCTATCTCTGCTTTGGTATTTACTCGATAACGAAGTCTTGTTGTGACACAAGGAGGGTTTAATGTGCGGAGCCCGAGCACGTACACCCGGGCAAGGAATCAAAATACTCCATGCACACGCAACCGTCGGTTGCACTGGCTTCGGTGCGAACCCAGATCCTTCTTTCAGGTGCAATGAGAGGGCGCGGCCTTGCGCACATGTTCCCAAGGGCTGGATACCATTAAGTATAATTTTGATCAGTTGCGACTCTGTCGTTTGACGTAGCTGCTCCTGAGCGCACTCTGCCCAAAGACACAGACTGAAAAATAAACTCGTTACAAACTACTCAAGAATAATTTATATTTACCCCCACCCCCGAGGTCATATTGTGACACAAGGTCGGTTTAATGGGGATAGACCGAGTGCGTAAACCCGGGCTAGGAAAAAAAAACGATAAATAAACGTGTTACAAACTACTCGAGAGCAATTTAAACATTGGGTTGTGGCACAGGCTCAATTTTAAGGTGGGAACCCGAGAGCGTACACCCCGGCTAGGAAGTAAAATTGCCAGCAGTCCCCGAAACCTCTCTCTTGTGCAATGAGAGGGCGCGGCTTGGACAGCTGTTCCCCAGGGCTGGGAGCCTGTCAGTAGAATTTTCATCAGTTGTCGATTCTGTCCTTTAACGAGGCCGCCCCTGAGCGCACTTTGTCAATGTCAGACGCAACTGAGAGATGATAAATAATGTGTTACAAACTACTCACCGCCCCCACAGAGAGAGATTTTAACGTGGGTACCCGGGTATCTTCACTGGTGGTCAGAGCCGGTCCAAGCTAGTCGTTGCCCTGATACTACCAGCGCGGTGATGGATCCATGTACCCAGTAAGTATCAGAATGTGTAAATTTTGGAGATTTACTTGACCCCCACCCACACACACACTGAGTAAGGTTTTGACACAAGGTGAGTTTTTAACGTGGAGACCTGGGCCGCTGGTCTTAGGTCTTTGGTCATAGCTTGTCCAAGCTGGTCAGAGCTGTTTAAGCTAGTCAAAGCTGGCCCAAGATAATCATAGCCGTCATACTACCAGCATAGGGACGGATCACTATGCCCGATAAATACCAGAGTGGGTAAACCACTCGAGAGAGCGTTCTTTATTTACTTGATCCCACACTCTCAGGTTGTGACAAAAGGTCGATTTTCACTCGGGCCACTGGTCTTCGCGGGCATAGGTAGTCCAAGCTGGTCAGAGCTGGTCTTAGCTTGTCATATCTGGTCGTAACCGTGATACTACCAGCGCAGTGTGACCAGATCACACACTGAGAGGCTGAGATACAAATGAGGTGACCCAAGTGTCTTCTTTCGGGCCGCTGGTCTTATCTGGTCATAGGTGGCCCAAGATGGTCAGAGCCGGTTCAAGCTAGTCACAGCCGTGATGCTACCATCGCAGGGGCAGGTTTGACCTTCCAATGAATCAGATTGTGACACAAGGTCAGTTTTTAATGTGGGAACCCGTGTGTCTTCACTCGGGCCGCTGGTCTTAGCTTGTCATAGTTTGTTCAAGCTGTTCAGAGCTTCTCTAAGCTAGACATAGCAGGTCTTCGCTGGTAAAAGCTCGTCAAAGCTGGTCCAAGATAGTCAAAGCCATGATACTACGAGCACAGGGACAGATCCCTGTGACCGGCAAGTATCAGAATGTATATATCGAGAGAGAGAGAGAGAGAGAGAGAGAGAGAGAGAGAGAGAGAGAGAGAGAGAGAGAGAGAGAGAGAGGGGGGAGATTTGCCTGACCCCGCTCCAGTGAGTCAGGTTGTGACACAAGGTCAATTTTTAACGTTAGGACAAGGTTGACTTCACTCGCGCGCTAGTCTTAGCTGGTCTTGGCTTTTCTATGCTGGTCATAGCTGGTCTAAGCTACTCAATGCTGATCCATGCTAGTCATAGCCGTGACACTAGGAGCACAGGAACGGATCCCTGTGACAGGCAAGTATCGGAATGTGTAAAATCTTGAGTGAGCGGTTGATTTACTTGAGACCCCCACTGTGACAGATTATGACACGATCTGACACAGTGTGGGGCTCTCGAGTCTATTCACTTGGGCCGCTGGTCATAGCTGATCATAGCTTGTCCAAGCTGGTCAGAGCCGGCCCAAGCTAGTCAAAGCCGTGATACTTTCAGCACAGGAACAGATCCCTATGCCAAGCAAATATCAGAGCATGTAAACCACTCGGTCCACTGGTCTTAATTGGTCATAGTTTGTCTAAGCTCTTTAGTACTGGTCTAAGCTAGCTTGGTCCAGCGGCCTGTGTGGAGATACTCTGGTCCCCACGTTAAAAACTGACCTTCTGTCACAACCTGACTCAGTGGGGAGTCAAGTAAATCAACAGCTCTCTTGAGTGGTATACACATTCTGATAATTACCGGTCACTAGTTGATCTTCGCTGGTCATAGCTGGTCCAACCTGGTCAGAGCCAGTCCAATCCAGCCATAGCTGTGATAGTACCAGCACAAGAACGGATCCCTATGACCGGCATGTATCAGACGGTGAAAACCACTCGATTGGGCGGTTGATTTACTTGACCCCACCCCCACTAAGACAGGTTGTGACGCAAGGTCAGTTATCAACTTGGGATCTGAGTGCCTTCACTCGGGCCGCTGGTCTTAACTGGTCTATGCTAGTCATTGCTGGTCATAAGTGGTCCAAGCTAGTGATAGCCGTGATACTACCATCACAGGGACGGATCCCTGTGACCGGTAAGGAGATTTACTTGACCCCCGCCCCACTGAGTCAGGTTGTGACACTAGGTCAGTTTTTCATGTGGGGACCCGAGAGTTTTCACTCGGGCCGCTGGTCTAAGCTGTTCTTAGCTGGTCATAGCTTGTCCAAGCTGGTCAGAGCTGGTCTAAGCTAGTCATGCCTGGTCCAGGCTGGTCAGAGCCGGGCCAAGCTAGTCCTAGCCGTGATACGACCAGCACAGGGACGGATCATTGTGAGCGGTAAGTATCAGAATATGTAAACCACTCGAGAGAGCGGTTTTCGCACCGAAATCTTAATATCTGTATTATATATTATCTACTTTTAGGCAATATCACTAGTCAGATTTAACTATTTTGCATACTAATTAAAAAGAATTATTTCGTTAATTAACTGCCCTTGATCGCTCTTCTTTTATTCGAGGATTGTTTTGATTTCCCTATCCAAAATAGTTCTGTTTCGGAATATCGTCTTATATATTGCAGAAAAGTGTTTGGCCTTCAACAAGTTGGTATCCATTTGTAAAACTTCCCTTAACTATAACTAGCCAATTTATGAATGAAATGTTCATTTAAAATTAATTTTTGTTTCAAAGATTTCAATTAGTGAATATATCTTATCTTGCGATGCGATAGTGAGCGGGCGAATCTTGCTAGTGTCAAATATAAATGACACCATATGTATGGACATCTATAATTACACTTTAGACTTGGAAGGCAAATGTATGATTCACATGTCTACCCTCCCAATGAAAATGTGTATGCGAACCATTTCTGCAAATAGTCATCTTGTTATATAATCTTGACTCTCGTTTTGAATTTAGTCGATGCAAATAGTGAATATATCCAAATAAAATAAATATTAATTAACCAGCGAATATGCGAAATTATATATATTTAAAATGGACAATATGTATATGACAAATCAAAATTATTCGTTTTAATATATAGGATATTAATTTATTAGATAATACCTTTCCTGTCACAAAGGAGTGTAAATGATTTGCTAGAAAATACATTCAAATAAATTCGATTTAAAAATCCAGAAAAATTATGAAAATATTTTTTTTCGGATCCACTTTTGGGTTTTAGGTTTTGTGTTTCTTTCCACAAACTTTCACATTATGCTTCGATAAGTCGCTGAAAATGTATACCTAATATATTCTGCAATATGCTGATTATTGATATTATTCAAATTCAAATGTTTTCTTCAATATTTGAGTACGAACGTTTCACACTTATCAACGCTCAGTACTGAAATGATTTTGTAAAATAAGAAAGCGATATCTTTGCTGGGAAGTAGAAAGAAAGCTTCATGTATTTACATTAGAATCGTGACTATTGATTGGCTTCATGTTTTTTGAACGAGTAGAACGACATTCACCTTGTTTCTTTGAATGTAGTATTAATTCCGCAACCACATTATAAATAAGACACTAAATAAACATTTTATTGAAATTCTTTACAAAATCTGCTGTGAAATTTGTTTGTTTTCGAGTAAATCATCGTATATATATATATATATATATATATATATATATATATATATATATATATATGAGGAAATATAGTTTTAAGTGTGGTATATTTATGAGATAAAGTGCTCTACATATATATATATATATATATATATATATATATATATATATATATATATATATATATATATATATATATATATATGCAGGTGTGCAGTGAAATAGGAAAGAACACGTTAGGTAGATAATCCAGTGTTCCTTAGTATTTAGCTTTATTTTCAAAAGGACAGTGCTCCATACAGAAGTAGAGCTTATATTAAAATAATATTTTTAGTTTTTAAAAATATGATTCCTCCGCTCCATAAGAGTTCTCATGTTTCAAAAGCGAGAGCCGAGACCCCTAACATAATTTTTTAAGTTTCTGTAGAGTTAATGTGTCTGGACCCGCTTCCTTGTCAAGCGAGAATTTGGGAATAAGCTATCTTTTGGTTAGCTAGTGTTTATAAGTACGGTATCATTGGAACATTAGTTGCTATGGAAACGGCTAGTTTCGGCCGTTGAAGTTAGGTGGTTTAAGGGGCTAAGAATTAATTTTTATCTACAGGCCAGTCCCTTTCCAAAAATGCGTATCAAGTTACAATGGGTATTCTATGTTCAGAGTGGTCTTAGCTTATGCTAGTCAGACGGCGTCTTTTTTATTTATGGGCTTGCCTTGAACGTGACTAGAAGGTTATATTTCATTATTATCTATTTGATCTGTTTATTTATTTGTTTATTTACATGGCTTTTTTATCAAAGGGTTTTTCTCAATACTTATTGGGCTGAGTTTTTAAGGCTTTTAAATTATGGACTTAATTTGTTTAAATCTATTTATTAATTATTTAATGCGAAAATCATTTGATGACGACAGAACACCGTTAACTCATGTCTATGGTTTAGTAGCTTTTCACTATTTAGAAATCTAATGATGTGCAGTTTTTCGTGTAGGCACAGAGGGCATGGGTCATCCCAGGTTTTACATGTTTTAGTTCTATCTATTATTTTCCATTTTACTTTCGGTGTTTTGTTCGTTTCCTTTAAATGCCAGTAGTATTGAGATAGAGATGTCTGACTTCTATTTTGGATGTTGTTGAAGGAGCTTTTGTGTTGTCTCCATCTAATTTTAAAATTATTCTTAGTTGACCCTATGTATAACCTTTCAGTGTTAGGATTCTCCGTAGATGAGATGGTACATTGGTATACCACGGATTTAGTGAGGCATCTGTTTTCTAACGGGCAGTCATTAAGGTTTCTACAGTCACATGATTTTTCATTTTTTCTGTCTAATTGCAGTTTAGGAGTTTTATTGACACTGTTTTGGCATGGGTGTTTTCCTAAGATTTTACTATTATGCTTTTTTATTATTCTTTCTAGGTTTTCAGTGCAGCTGTAACTTAACTTTAGTGTATTTTTATTAAAGATTTGGCTCAGTTTGCTATTTTTGGGGAAGTGTTTACCTATTAAAGCTAGGAACTTATGGCCGAGTTTAGTGCTGACCATTTGGTTGAACGGAGGTGTATACCATATGACCTTTCTTTTCCTATTCTTCTTACTATTAGTGCTATTGTTTGTATAATTTATGTCAGCGTTTCAGTATCCGCTATTTTTCAAGGCCGTGTTATAAAACTTACTATGTGCTTGGAATATTCCCTATATTATATATATATAAATCTGAAAATATTTTTTTAAATATCTATTTTATCCCGACATCGGTGTTTCTTGGTAACATTTCTTGGTAAAATTTCCAGTCTTCATGGGTTGGGGTTTTAAAAGGTACTATTAATACCGTTTAAAGAATAGATTTGAGTCACAGAACAATGTTGGATAGGGTAATAACTTTTCTCGAAATTATAGACTAGGTAATCGTTTTCGAAAATTTTATTGATATATTATGTCATTTTAGCGAATTTTCTAGATGGAAGTCAATAGTCGGTTATTTCTTTAAGAAACATTAATTTTTTGAAAAAATACTTGCAACTGTTATTGCAAGCAATGAATATAAACAAAACTACATTTGATAAGTATCATCATATCTGGATTTTAACGCGATATAAAACATCTATAAAATTAATGGGCACTGGAAAATTAAAGATTGTAGTAGACAAACTAGAAATGAACAAAATACAGTTGTCATATGAAATTAGCAATCAACGAAAAACACCAACACTTGGATTGCATTTAAGACAGTGAAATCTCAAAAATGTTGAATTTTAACACTAGTCAACATTTTTGCGTAAGATCTTCAACTGCAGGAAATATCTTACATTAAACATATCGATTTCAAGAGTAAAATATCTTTTATGTAATTTTTTAAGTTTTCATGAAATAATATTTACAACATTTATGCATAAACTATTGCCTGTATTTACATATTTACAAAGTTATATAGAAGACGAAACGAATATATATCGCTTGTTTTTGAATAACAGCTAAATTCTATTTTGACAAATGAAATATATCAACCGGTAAAATCCCAAATAGTGTGATTTAAAATAGAACGGTGATTCGCTTTACAGACGTGGAATGGGCTGTCATTCCATTTAACATTTATATACATTCACATTTCCTAAGGGAAATAAGAAAGAAAGCAAAAGATCAAATTAAGTTTACAGGAACGGGACTCTGTAAGCTTTTTCCACGACTGGATTTTATAAATAGTTTAGAAAAATATTGCAATAGAAAGAGTCACATAGATGTGTGTACTTGGCGTTAAGTTCAAGTCAACAAAATAAATATTATAAGTTGGTAACTTCATGTACTGCACCATTTGTATGAATAGAACATTTTATTAATATTTTACTGACCACATATATATTTTTTCTATCCATCAATACGCATTGGCAAATCTATGGTGATTATTTTTCTCTCGGTCTAGAATGGCTTTGTGGAGTCATATTAGGTTATCATAACTTTTCTAGAGTGTAGCGTTACTTGGCTACGCCCAAATCTGCAATAATAAAATAGTTAGCTCGAGATATAATTTACCTCAATGTTATCATCGATATAAAATTGATCTAAAATTCCTTGAAACATTTAAAGGGAAATAAAATAAAATAATTATTTCTTTCTCTCTTCATCCATCGCTACACAAACACACATATATGTATGTATGTATATAAAGAAACATACATAAAACCTTACACTGATTGCACAACTCGGTGTTTCATAGCTCCTGCATTTGTCAGGTGCAATTTGTTTGGTTAACACCGCTATTTTTTTCTTTTTATTAATATTTCTGGTATCGCGAGGTACTTTATTCTTCTAGTGGATTGTTACTGTTGTTAAAATATTTAATTGAATTGAAGTTTAATTCAGGATTTGAATGTAGGTCCTGTTTGACATTTAAGATTAAAAATAAAGTTGTAAATAAGAATTATAAATTTGAATTTGAAGATACGATGTTGTTATTAAAAGGCCCAAATAAGAAAAAGAACCATTAAAGTAATTAATAATATCAATATTAAATAAAAGTAATTAATAATATTAATATTAAATAAAAGTATTGATATCAATAATAATAAAGTATGTGGTGATAAAATAAAATTAAAGTACTAATGAAAATAATACATATCGATGAAAATAAAATAGTATTAAATAAAATAAAATAGTTATAAGAGTAAAACGATGAGACCTAGTTGCCAATCTGATAGCATGCTAGGCAGATCTCTCGAGAGTGGTGTTAGAAGACACATTTCCGCCAATAAACTCTAGAACCCCTTTTGTGAGAGGCTATGCTGTTTCTCATTCTGTTAGTGATTTTGCTTCTTTGAAAACACTCTTGTTCTCATTACGAACAATGACAAAGCGACGTCTTATACAATCGAACATATACGGATGAAGTGTTTCATGTGAGTTACAGCAGCGGAACAGGCAGGATAGAACAAAGGAAATGATTGTTGTTTCACTTGGTATTTGCGTACTGATACAGAAGATAGGATGATCACTTTCACCCACGAACAAACATTTGTGACACAGGATGATTAAAAATATCATTACAAGATGCACTGCGAAGAAAATCATGTAGCGAGTTCCAATCAATGCGTTGATAACAGAAATATGTTCTCTTAACAGGGGGTCTGTGACTGATGATAGAACGAACAGAGATATCCCGTGGTCGGAGTTGCCAAGCGGACAGAGCTGCACACCACAGTTCAGGGAGGAGTTAAGAAAGAAATCAAGGAGAGAATCGTGTCCGTCAGAATTAATGGGGAACTTATAGGGAAGTTTACTATTTGAGTGAGGGATTGGGTAATAGAGAAGTCCATGTTCTGGATGCCTGTGAGGTAAGTGGACTGGAGTGATTAAGCCAACTAACATGGTGAGTCGTCAAACACAAATATATATGTACACGAGTGTAGAGAGTGTAGACTCAAGACAGATATCCGTTGATAGTGAAAAATGTTCACGAGTATAGACACCAAGACCATTTATGTGAACATTGGAGTACTTCCGAAAGAGAGGAAGATAGCCAGGACAATGTATTCAGTGGAAATGATTGATGAATTCAAATTAGTTTCAGAAAGAGCTCTGATGTCTGGAGAATTTTCCAATAGAAACGATTCTTCACTGCAGAAATTGTTAGGAATAATACGAATGTTGGAGAAAGAAAGAACTTCAAATGCATGATTTTGGATATGTTACTTAGGGAATGGACAGTATGAAATTACCTATAAAGTTTTGATTTAGTATAAGATCAAATATAAATTATCAAATAAAAACAAGCGACGAATTAAATCTACATCTACCATATAAGGACTTTTTCTTAAGGAGTGAAAGCCTATTCCAGAAAAGTAAATTAGTTGGATAAAAGATCGGATGAATTACATTTTAGACTGGAGAATTCAGAGCTACCGTTTATTGGCCAAAATTTATGTGCTGATCCCTCATACCTGATACTAGATCAAGCAAAATCTCACTCTTATAGGAGAGATCCCCTCCCACGAGTGTGTGGTGGAGAGATATCAAGTAGAAAAGAAAAGAATGGAATATTTCAATCCAGTTAAAGTTTGCTTAACGAACAAGATTCTAACATTTGCCATATAAAAACCCAGAAAATAAGACTTCCCATTTCAAAATTACGAAAAGCAACGCAAAACGGCTAGTTTAGAGTGATAAATGCAGCGACTATTAAGGAAGGAATTAACCTAGAAATAATAATTCAGAAAATCAAGTAATACTAATCCAATATATATATATATATATATATATATATATATATATATATATATATATATATATATATATATATATATATATATATATATGATTAATGCCAAACAATAATTCAGTGATCACACCGCTTAATCGGAAGAGATCATTTTTTTAATTACTTGGATAAAAGATCGGATGGCTTACATTTTGAACTGACGAATTCATACCTCTTTATTCTTGGGTAAAATTTCAGACCTGACTCCCTTACCACTACTGGATATCAATTAGAAAAGAAAAGAAATATTTATTTATCGAATCTAAATATTTTCATGGAATTATTTGTCTGACATCACCATAAATTTTCAAAGACGACTTTCACTTTGAGAATATAATAAACGAAGAAGTCGCATGATTTTCTCTCGTGTTGATTTTATAATTAATTTATGTCTAATGAAAGATCAAAATGATTGAGTCTACTGTTTTCCGATTTAAATTCTGTAAAACTTTAGTATTTAACTATCTTTGTGTTATCAAATATTTTATTCTTAATTTTCTATTCATTTCAAAACATTTAATGACTTGTCATCATAGAAATTGATTACACGAGAATTTTGTACTTTTCGATTTCTGCATGCATTTAATTCCTTCATCATTTTCCATGAAACACGGCCTTAAAAATAATTACAGGAAAATAATTCTATTTTGAAATTATTGGCTTTGGATGTACCTTCAAAGAACCGGAAATCCAGAGAGGTTTTAAAAAGGCGACTGAGATTCTTGGAATGTGACTGAAGCAATAGTGAATGAATAAACAACCACTCTATCAAAACCACTGAGAGTTTACAAGAGTGTAAAATAATTAAAGTTTAGATAATGAATATGAAACATGTTTCTGAGGGGAAAAAGGATTAATAGAAATGACTTCGTAAAAATCAATAGTTTAAATACAATTCTCAGTTATGGAGATAGCTTGAGCAATTGTGTGCAATTGAGGAAACTGAAGTGCAGGTCTCTGTGCCAACAGTAACTCACACAAGAAATCAAGCTATTTAACTATTACCAGTTAATAAGCGGGTAATCAGAATTCCATGTAAATGAATAACAGAATATCTGGGTTTTTCTTTTATAATAAACAGTATTAATAACATTTACCGGCCTGAATGTCCGAGAGATTTTCATAGAAAACAGAGCATTTACTCAAATATTTGTATCTATAAAAATAATGTATAAACATAAAAATGTCTTTAAAATAATTGTCGAACTTTGTCTATTTCATAATGTGTGACGTCATTTGTTTACATTTGGATAGGGTTTGAGCAGATATGAATGTACGTGAGAGATTCATGGAAGATTGAAGTTTAAAAGCAGTAAAATCAACCTTGCTAATCGAACGATCCCCCGTGGCTCGATCAGTTAAGGCACGTTAGGCTATATGCCGGTTCCGTATAGGATACAGGTTCGATTCCAGTCGGAGGACGAATGTTTTCTATGAAAATTTCTCGGACATTCAGGCGGGTACATCTTATTAATACTGTTTATTATAAAAAACAGAGCATTTACTTAAATATTTGTATCTATAAAAAGAATGTATAAACATAAAAATGTCTTATATATAATCCAGGATCATTTTTCAAACTTATTCAAGATTTATCTTCGGTCACTGTAATCTTCTGTCCTGGAGTAACAAAGTGTCTCACAGGTTTCATGTATGATTTCATTTTGAAGATTTTTCATAGCCCTTTGGACTGTCACAACTGAATCTCCGCTCTCACGTGCCAAACGCCTTATGGATTGCGGCGGATATTTTTTTAAATTGATCTCTTTAGTTAAATGGGGAAAACTCGATTCGTATTCTTAAATAGCCTCGTCAGATCAAGATTTTAACTTGGATGTCAAGCCTGGCGCCACATTAGTTCAGAAATATATAAACGTTCAGCTGTATTCAACCACATTTTCAGATTAATGATTAAAAATTGTTTCCATGAATGAAACATGTAGGTTTTTGTGAGGACCATCCTTCTTCAAAACTCGCGGACATGCACTACAAAACAAGACGAACTATACCAAATAATGGAAACTGTATCAATTGAGGCTTTCAAAAACAGTAACAGCTAAAATTGATAGCCCATCTAATTCAAAGATAAAATCAAGATATGATCAATATTGACTTTCTCCTCTATTTCAAACAAAGATTACAAAGAAAGACCTCAACTTTAGAATTCTACTTTCATGAAGAGTTGTTTTAATAGAGACATCTTATGAATTTCAATCGACAGTCATACTGACACCTCGGTTAGTGAATATCAGATTTTTTCCTTATGAGAAAACGGCTAATATTATCCTTAGATAAAGCTAGTGCGTATAACGTTAAAGGCGCCAGATGCAACCACTGTCTAATAAAAAAAAGAAAAAAAAGGATAATTCGATAAGCTTAGGTGTTGATAATATGCTGAAAATAACGGTGGTAATTCATGACAATACGTAAACATGAGGAAAAATTCCTGCTAAATAACATAAACTTAGGATGATCAAGAATGTTAATCCAGCAATCCCTACTGGTGCAATTGTAAATCGGAACAATCCATGGAAATACTAGATCTCGGTGAGGACTATATTGTAATAATTTCCCTTAATGTTACAGTCATTCTAGATTACAATAATTTTATGAATAGTTTCTTCATTCACCGCCTAACGATTGCACCAATGAATGAAACTTACTGACACCAAAGGGTAATAGATTGGAAATGTTTTGCTTTCTCATATTCAATATCCAATATCATATCTTCAGAAGATAATTTTAGCATTTTATATTTTGCTGAATTTTTCATTTTTTGTTGTGTCCGTGTCTTTTCGTTTTCATTTTGATAATTTTAAGCGTGGTATCTTTTTGGGCATTGTTTTTAAAAGTAAAAAATATGTACATTATATGTTCTTGTTATTAATTTTATAGTGCCGATCATATGGCTCAGTAATTTTCTGATTTCAAAGATAAATACAAGGCATCAATATTCTCATCATTTGAAAATATGAAGAATTGTCATGGAAAGTCTGATAGGCTTAGATATCACATTTTTTGTCCACACTTTTGAGTTACACCCAAACTCCTGTTTCACATTCCGTATGGAAATACTAATGACATGAAAAGCATACACAACGGATGATTACAATTTGCAATTAAAGAGAAAATAAAACAACAAAAAACAATAGAGGCGTTCGAAAATATCGAGAAGAATACATTTTCCAGAATTGATTTTTTTCAAAGTTTGTCTTAAAGACAATATAAAACTTTTATCAAAATAATACACATGCAAAAAACGAATATTAAAAAAACAAAGCATACATTCTCTCTCTCTCTCTATATATATATATATGTGTGTGTGTATGTGTGTGTATGTGTGTGTGTTTCTGTGTGTATGTAAAAAGTCAGATATGAATAAATCACATGTAAAGACAATATAAATAAAGAAAAGACAAAAGGAAAACTTTTCTATACCAAAATGCTTTCGTTATCAAGGTCATTGAGACCGTATTTTGGTTGTATGCACAGAAGTGACATCATTGTGAAGGCTGTTTCGAATTGAAGGCACACTGCAAGGCACACTTAAATTCATTAGAGATGAATTGGGTCCGGTTATCTGAAACGATAAGGTTAGGAAAACCGAAAGTTGCAAAAGTCTAGTGTAGGAAATTTATCGTTGCCGCATTAGTCGGTCTTCTACACTTCAATATTTCTGGCCATTTAGTGTAACTATCGGCTACCACTAGATAGTATCCTCTGTTTAATAGTCCTGCGAAGACTGCATGTATTCTGAACCATGGCATATCGCACTTCGGCCAAGACTGAATTATGATAAGTGGTGGCTTCGTTGCCAGAGCACAACCTCTACATGATTTCGCTACATTTTCGATATCTTGATCCATTTTGGGCCATTAAGTATAACACCTCATTAAGGATTTCATTCTAGAAATTCCTGGATGTCCTATGTGAAATTCTTTTAGCATACGCTTTGGCAAAGATGCTGGTATCACCATTCTTTCTACGTATATATGTACATCATTACATAATGAAAAGGCATAATTTCAGTAATATTTTTTTTAGAAATCTTAACTTCTCTTTCATTTTCATTATAAATTCTTATTTCTTCCAATGCAATGGGTAGTTCTCTTACAGTATTGTATAATAAATTATTAATTTCATTTTCGGTACTTATCGTCGCAATTACCGTGTCATAAAGTTGTTCGCAGAATTTTCGTATTCGTCTAGACAATTCGTCTGCACCACTTAATTCTTTTGGATGGTAATAATTATAGTTGAACAGGATATTTCGCCAGCGCTGCAGTCTATTCGCTGTATGTATGGAACACCCTTTTTTATATATATATGGACAATAATGGACGATGGTCTGTCTTTAGTATGAATTCTCTGCCATATATGAATTTGTGAAATTTTCATGGCAAATATGATGGACAATGCTTCCTTTTCAATCTGGCTGTAGCCTTTTTCAGTTGCAGTCAATGATCTTGACATAAACAATTCACATTTTTCTTCACTAATCTAATGTTCTTTTATTCTCTCAAATACTTTTTTTCCATCTTCCGTATGTTGCTTTCGGGTCTTACTTTTAATAATACCGCATCCAAATATGCTTGAACACAATCCAAACCGGCAAGCATGGTATCCCTAATCTGTTGGAATATGTTTGGTGCCATCTTTATACCGAAAGGGAATCGGTTGAATTTGTATAATATTATATCAGTGTTAACTCTTAATAGTTTTGGGCAATCTTCGTCCACTAGTACTTGTAGATAAGCGTCTGACAGGTCCAATTTAGAAAAAAATACCTCTATTCAATTTGGCAAAAGTTTCCTCTGGACTTGGTAACGATTATGTCACTTTAAACTTTCATTTAACCCCATTGAAAAATCAGCACATAAGCGGATTTTATTAGTTTTTTTAACGTAGATGTTTGTGTTGTCCATTCGGAATTGTCTATTTCTGAGATCACACCTAAGTTTTCTAGTCTGTCCAAGTCATTATTATTTGGATTGAACGCCACAAAAGGTACACTACTTTTTGCCTTAAATGTCGGTGCTATATTCACTTTTAACTCAAACTTAGCTTTTGCTTTCGTGCATGTAACTAGACCATCCGAGAAATCTTTTGGAAAACTCTTTTTCAGTTCATTTCTTGTTTTAAATTTCACCCAAAAATATGTTCCTGGGATTCTATACGCAACTTTATCAGAAGTCAATAAACTGGGCGTACCCATTTTTCTCCCAGTCTGTTCATTCATGGTAGTGATGTCAGATCCTGTATTTAGTTGCAATTGTATCTTTACATCATTAATCTGCACAACAACTAATTTCGTTTTTTGAGATGTCTTGTTAATTTCTCTTTTAGGTTTATTATCTTTACTCCATGTATTTATCATGTTCACATATGTTTTATTTTTTCTCCATTTTTTGTATCTGCAACACGTAGTTTTGTGTCCTAATCTCCCACATTCAAAGCATTTTTTTGTTCTTGAAAAAACAATCACTTTTAAAATGTTCACCTCCATAACCATAACAAATATTAGGTACTGAGGTGGGGGATATCGCATTTTTGTCTTGTTCTGTTAGGAGGTGAAACGCGTTTGTAGTTTTTTTTTTCTCTTAAATGGTCGGACACTATGCACTTGTGAATTGTCTTTTTCCAAAAATCCTTGCGGTATCGAGTTTCAAATTCTCAATACGTTGACATTCTTCCGCTATTTTCTGGAGAGTTAATTTGGAATCCATTTCTAATTCAGAAAGTATTCTGGATCTTATCTCAGCGTCCTTATTAGAAGTTAAGTCCTGTATGAATATCAGGCATTAAATTAAATCAGGTGTTAATCATATTTTCCACATTCTCGATTCACGACTCCTGCATAAGTGACAAAATCTTCATCGTCGGACCTTACTAATTTAAGGCAATGCCACCGTGTATTAAATAATGAGCATCTATGACCAAAAGAATTTGATAGTATTAAAAGTTTCTTCAAAATTTATCTCTCCTAGTTTTTTCGGCAAAATATAATTAACACATTTTTCATGTTCCGCAGGGAAATATGTCCTTAATGATAAACGAAGTTTCTTTTCATCATTCCAATGCGAACAATCCCTTTTGAAGTTCCTTTCGTATCTTCGATAATAAGCTGGAAAATTTATCAATTCGTCTGTATTGTACACAAATTCGCTGATTGAATTAGCAACAGTATCTGGAGTGAATGAATCTGAAGTTTTCCTTCCATGATTTTGGTAAACAACAGTTGTAATTGCTGTTCGTGTTGCCGTTTTTGTTGCTGCAACTGTTGTTCTTGTTGCTTCTGTGGCGCTAAAATTTGAACCGGGATAAATTTTAGTTCTTCCATTCCGTTGTAATCTGATGAACCAATTCTCATATAAGTTGAACGAATCCTCGTGTAAGTTCAAGGAATTCTCGCGAAACCTTGTGAATCCTCGCCACTTTTGTGATGTCAACGAACACTCGTTTGACACTTTTGTAATGACAGCGAATATTCGTTGTCACTTTCATAATGCTCGTTGTAGTAGAGACATTATAATCGCAGATACAACTATAGTATGCTGTTGAACAATTCTGGTATTGAACGCCTTCGAATAGCACTCACAGTACTTGCTTGATAATACTCTCTCAAACATTAATACGTATAGTGATCCGAATAGATAATGAGTATACAAAAGAGAGTCTTATAGTAATAGAAGATAGACTAAGAAAAATGAACCGTAGGGTAATAGAGTATAGACTAGAAATAGGGATCAGTCTATATATATATATATATATATATATATATATATATATATATATATATATTGTGTGTGTGTGTGTGTGTGTGTGTGTGTGTGTGTGGATAAAACCTAACTGAAGTCTACTACTACTTTACATTTAATGTTTTATAATTATCGCATAAGAAAATAGAACTCAAGTATTTCATGAATTGTTTGCCTCAAATTTAAAAATGTCAAATCTTTATAAATTACAAATAATGATAAACTTTGTTTGGGCGTTCACAGCGTTCAAGCTAAATGGGATTATCTGTCTTCTCATCAGACCAAAAAGTAGGAGACAAAATCAAACCAACAAAACAAAATGTACACAGCGAGAAAATGTATAACGCCAATGTGATATCATATAGAAAGAACAAATATTAAAGGCTAAATTCCTTTATGCACACAAAACATTCATTCTGAGAGAGGGAGATAGTTGGTAAGTCTTAATGTAGATCGATTCCAAAACCTTAAGGTGATACTTGGTATTAGCCTTACCCAGAACATGTCAGAGCTATAAGACTCAGCACACTTCTGTTTTGTTATCAAATATTCAATTATCATTAAACTTGATATATCAACGCACCTTTAAATGTAAATTAGCCACGGTTCCCTTCTGAATATTGGCTGGTACGTATTGTTTGATACATATCTTCAACTTTTAACCTGCCTACATAGTCAGCATCGAACTGACGACTGAATTTGTAAATTACAGAATTAATATTATGGGCAGGCAAAATATAATTCCAGGTCGATCTCAAATAGGTCCGGCACCATCAAAAATACTTGGATTGGCGGAAAATACTCCTTGTACTAACTAAACTTTGCTTAGCAAATCTTGGACATACCTCAAAAATCTATGGTAAACGCAAATAAACGAGGCATTTCTGGGGGCCAATCGGGTTAGGCTTACGAAGTTGTCGCATATTTTGCTTTTTCCGAACTCCACAATATCCAATAAGCAACCATTCTCGCACAAATCCTTCCTAATAAACTACATTTCTGAATTTAATTTAGTTTCCTAGCATATGACCAAGGCCTCAGCAATCAAGGTTTTAATCAAATTGATTTTTAGCTGTTTCGAATATAAAGAAGCCTGCTGGATATGTAAACCCGTAAAGGCTGGTTTCCGCTAAATTGATGTCAGAAAATCTTAGAAAATCATCAAGAACGCCATTGTTATCCTTTTCTCCTGTGAAATGCAACGCGCAGTTTTATCAAAACTTGAAATACTTAAAATAAAAAATGACGAAATAACATTGTTTCTAAAAAGTTTTTTATTTACTTACATCCGTATATATATATATATATATATATATATATATATATAGATACATAGATAGATAGATAGATAGATAGATAGATAGATAGATAGATATACTGAAAAATAATGATCGTTTAGGTTAATTGAATTTCAAAGTTTATCTATTATATAAAATACTGCGTTTTTCTGTAGGTGTCTGTGTGGTTTTCTATTTTTTTTCTATTTTTACTTGACAGACATTTTAAAAGTTGCCATGAAAAATGTCTTGATTGCAAAAAAGAAAAGAAAAGAGAAAACAAAAAGTTGCAAATTTTTATGTATGCCTCAGGCCACGATTTACTTTCCAATGGAACTATCAAATTCTATGCTGAAAAAACAGAGAATGTACGGCAGCCAGTTTTGTGATTAGCCTCCTGGTATTCATCAATTTTCAGAGACCACAAGTGATGTAAAATAAACTACTTTTGCATTTACCTTTCGATCTCCACACACTCCAATACACATACGCACGAAGTGTGTGTATGTATATATACATAATAATATTTTTATTATAAAATATTTTACATCGCTCCCCCAAAAATTCTGTTTCGAAACTTCAAAATTGTTCCATTATCAGGCGATGTTGAATAACTTATGATAAAAATGAGTTACTTGGGAAATCAGAAAACAATCCGGTAGCTAAATTGTGAGTTAAAAAGTAGATTCTAGAATTTTGTGGGTACGTCTTTTTTTAACCAATCAAGAGACGGATCAAAGCTAAAACAGAAAAATGAGGTTAGAAGTTAGGGATAGGTGGGTTATTAAATCATGTCTCGATAAATTGATACTTTTAAGGTACGTCAGGACATATGACATCCGGGTATGAATATAAATTTAAGATACAGTGAAGTAGACAGATATAGTTAACAAAAGTTTAATTTTAAAGAAGATTTAAAATATATATATATACTTGTGAACTATCTTAAAGGAGGCTTAGTATGATTAAATCATTTTTGTATATATTTTGAACCCAAAATACGATACTTATTATATTGAATGGGCAATAAAACATGACAATATTAAAAGTGAAAAATCAAAGAATTAAATAAATAATATACAGACCATTATGTATTAATAAAATAATAGATATATAATTGTAATGCACAGATTTTTTTATGAAAAATTCTATTAACTATATTTTAAAGTAAACATTATACAATGTCTGCAAATTACTGTTAATTCATTTCGCTGATTTAGAAGATCATTATCTTTAGGAGACTTATAATATGCAAATTTTCATGCAGACACAGGTGAAATGGGTCATTTAAGAACTTACAAAATCTCGTTTTTTTAATATTTTCCATTTTACGGTGGGGATTTATTGATTTTTTTAAATGCCACAAATATTGAGAGAGGGATATTCAGTTAAGGTACGCATTGTTGTTAAAAGATATATGTTGATACCACCTTTGTTTAAAGGGTTTTTGTGCTACTAATAAAAAAATTCTTAACAACCGGGTTTTCATTAGATGAACTGGCACATTGATAAAGAACAGATTCTGTAAGAAATCTAATTTGCAATAGACCAATTATAGGATTTCTATAATGACATTGTTATCAACATTAAAAAAGTGACAATAGTAATTCCAAAGCAGAAATCAATACTATTGATAATAAATCAGTAATATACAAATGATTTAATCACACTAGAAGAACCTTTAAGGTAGTTATCAAGAATATAAAAAATATTTTAAAAAACTTGAAACATATAAATGTTTGTGTAGCGATGTGAAATGTTTTATAATAAGATATAATATTTTGCACTACGTTGTATTAAGCACTTTAAAAAAATGTAAATGCTAGGAACGGCGGATTCTTAATCTGTCAGTCTTTCTCTTCATTTGTATATATATGTATATACATACATACATACTTGTGTATAAAAGAGAAGATCCTAATGATAAAACATAAAGATCCTGATCGATTACTGAACCAACATAACGAGTTAATTTTTAAATGTAGACATAAAATACACCTCAATCTAACTAAATATATTTAGAAATAACTATATAGAAAGGAAAATATTATCTTAATTTTGGTTTTGGAAATGATTGTATGCACACATGGATGCGGACACATAATTGTATGTATACAAATATGTAGATGTACTTGAACATTGTTATGTGGTTGTATGTGTATATGTATATGCAGTTGTATAGAGGTGTATGTATGCATGTATATGTATATATGTATTGTAGGCGCATATGTAAGATATATATATATATATATATATATATATATATATATATATATATATATATATATATATATATATATATATATATGTGTGTGTGTGTATAGGTGTATTCGTAAGTTTAGGTAGGTATGTTTGTATATATAATATGTATGTATATATATATATATATACATGTGTGTGTGTGTGTGCATGTATATTTGGAAAGTATTCCAAGGGAAGGACTTAAAGTTCTTTTATGAACGTTTTATCCTATTTTCTCTTTTAATATTCTCTAATTAGAATTGTGAAATTTAATTTTTTTTATTTCATTTATATATATATATATATATATATATATATATATATATATATATATATATATATATATATATATATATATTAATCATGTGGAGGTAATTTCATTTTAAATTGATTATTTAATTTAAATTTAAATATGTTACTCTTTAATTATCAATATTGATAGTAAAATATTAAAATTATAAATATTTATTTTGATATTGAAACACTTAGGTCATCACCTAACGTTAAACATTAACTGTGAAATTTAAGGAAAAATTTAAATAGATATATATATCTATATATAATATAAATATGTGTAAATATTTGAAAGTATATGCGTAAGTATTGATAGATGAATATACATAGGTACCTGTTTATATCGATACATGTGTATGTGCCTATGTGTGTAATTGCACATGTAAATGAACGTATGTATATGTGAAATTTACATAAGTGTATTTGTGGTATATATATTTATATGATAAAAAAAAACTTTAATGTTGCCTTCAAATATTACTCCATTTTAATTTAAAACCTAAACTGTAAGTAAAAAAAGATTACCCATCTAACAATAGTCACAAATTACATTCATGAATTAGATTCAAACTGACAGAGATGTTACCTTAATAATAATTTACAATATTAAAAGATTACTATCAGTAAACTGTTATAATTTAAATATTTTTTTAATGTACTTTCCATGAATATGTTTTTAAAATACTATTTAACTCATATTAAATCCCTAAATTATTTGTAAAAGGGTTAAATATTAAATTGCTAGCAAACATCAAATTAATTTCTTCGGTGATTTAAAAAAAAATTAAATTACTATCAAACATTAAAATCTGTTTTTTTTTTACATAAATTGCTAAAAAGTACCACCCCTCCTCTCCTACGTCGTAAAGCCTAATTACAGTTTCTTTCTCTTTACTTTCCCCTTCTTTCTTTCTTTTTTCTTTTTATTTTTCTCTCTTTTATCCCCCATCCCTTTCAATATCTCACTTCCGTTAACTTAACCGATTAAATAGGTCAAGTTTTGTCCCTCCTCCCCTAATACTAAGTATGATAGATAGAAATATTAAAATAAACACTCTATAATCTTGATCATGTCTATCACACAACCCCTCACTACCCTCACTGTTAGATTACATAAACTTAATACTACCCCTCAAAAGTGTAAATGTTCATTTCATTTTTCGTTTCACCTTTTGGAAGTGATGTCTGATGATCCAGCGTCCTTTAAAAGGGCTATGGTGAAAAATATTATTACATGGAGCCATACAGTGGTCTGTTTTTCTTTTATATGTACATATATATATATATATATATATATATATATATATATATATATATATATATATATATATATATATATATATATATATATATATCTTTCATCATTTCGCAGTCATATTCACAAGTATTAGAAGCATAAAGGCATTAAAAGCTTTTTGAAGAAAAATAATTTTTAATATGATTAAAGATCTAAAAAATTGAAAATTTTAAATAATAAGGGTATTATATATCTAAGCAAAAATAAAGAACTTTTGCCTGTGGATAAATGTACTTGCAAACTTAGCAAAAATATTGGACGCATATCAATAAACAGCATTCAACATTTAATGCTGTACACTTTGCTTGCTATGTCGGCAATTAAACACGAATAAGAATTTGAATAAATTTCTGGCTGAAATTAGAATCAATTTTATTCCAAACTGACAAGTCACCTTAATATATACCGACATTTCTCTGACAAGCTCTAAGTTTAAACTCTTTGCATAGATACTGTTATTTATTCAAACATACAATTCTAGAAAGTTTTCAATGCAAACCCAGTGCTACATGTACAATTTGTAAGTGTATATCCATATAAGGATATATCTTAATTTCAAAAACATATAGCAGGTTGCATAAGATTACAATTCACTCTTATTTCACTGGCTGTTTATTTGTTACTCACAATCAAATCTGAAATGTTAACTCGACTCATGAAATTCTCTTAAATATCCTGAAAACTATTGATTAATGAGACTAAATATTTAAATGTTTAAGTTGTAAATATTAATTTGAACGTAAATTATTATTTTAGTGGGGTTGAAGAACATGGAAAGCACAAAGTTACAATTAACTCTGGATTTAAATGAAATTTCTACAACACCATCAGAGAATATATTTCGCAATAAAAACAAATTGTGCAATACACGGAACAGAGGAAAGGGCTCGACAGGCAATAAGTAAAACTAGTTAAACAAAATGATAATTCATTGAAAAGAAACAAATTGATCGAAGAGAAGAAAATAGGTAAATGAATGAAAAATGAATGAAAAAAATACAAAGGAAATGATTAATCGAAATATCAAATGCATAAAAACAAGGGAAAATCGAATGAATAAAAATCCAGTTCATTATCCCTCTCTATGTATATAACTCGTATTAGGGAGTGTTTGAATGGTTGGAAAGCTCACTTTCCGACGATGACGTCGCAATGCTCGATTTGTCAGGAATGTGACTTGATGTTATCGTTATGAGAAGGAGGTACCTTTGAGAAATACCTGATCTGAAAATTATACCCGGGATTAACCCAAAACGTATGAGTGAAATTGCGTAAACGGAACTCCTCTGAAGCCTTTTATGGTTGTACTAGCAAGAAGTCACAAGTCATCGTGACAAAGGTTTTGAACGTGGAGATATAATGCCGTTGTTCATGATCATCACCTAATTATGCGCGATATGTCTCTGTCTCTCTGTCTCCCTGTATCTCTCGCTCAGATACTAGGATTTGCTCAGTATAAATAGAGCATAAACCTTTTTTTGGAGGGTAGGATTATGAATTTTGTGTTTTTGTTGTCGGAGGTGCATTTGTTCTAGGTGGTACCTTCTCTTTTGATCTTGTTGACTTTGTAAACTCATATTCTAGTGTTGGAGATGAAATGTTGTAGCTAACAAAGAAATCTAAAGGATTTTAAATGCATTGCTCTTCTTCATCTAGGTATTCTGGTTGTATTTTTCTGATTTTATTTTTTGGCCCTAGTGGGGATAGAAATTGATTAAATATTTTTGTGGGTTTTCTGTAAACTTTAAAATCTAATTTAAATATACTAATAAAGTAATAGAATACAATGCACAACCTATACATTTTATCCAAAATAATCAATTAGTAATTTCATCAATGCTCAAAAAAATCAGGACTAATCATAGGTTTAGAGTCCTATGTTTCACAACCAACGTCCCCAAAAACGACAAATGGTCTTACAAAATCATCTAGAACACTACAATTACTACCTTTAATGGAATGCTGTCGCAAGAAAGTTTGCTCTTCATGTTATCTTTATACCTGAGCCAGGATCTACCAATATTTCTATTACCACTATGGAGTTGACTGTAGAAAAACACTTTTGGTAAATATATATATATATATATATATATATATATATATATATATATATATATATATATATATATATATATTCCACGATCATTTTCCAAATTATTCAAGATGGTCTTCGCCCTCTCTATGTAACATTCTGTCCTGGAGTAACAAGGTGCCTAAGGCTTCACGTACGGTTTCATTTTCAAGTCTTTTTTCACTGCTCTTTGAACTGTCATAACAGACTCATCTCTCACGTGCCAAACGTATTATGGATTGAGTTTGATCATTTTTAACTGATCACTTTATCTCTAAGTTGAAATGTTGATCCCTTTTCCTGTTGTGACCTTATGATCGAGTTTTCTTCTCTACTGTTCCCTTTTTTAACACATTCACCGTTGTCTTGATGGTTCTTGAATGGGCTTTATAGATGGAAGCCAAAGTATGACTGTTGGCACCATTACTGTAGGCGTGAATGTCCTTTTTCCTCTCCCGATTACTCATTTGAGAATTCTATTTCTAGCTGAATAACTCAAAAGGTTTTCAGTGATTCTTACGAAAAATGGTGCCAAGATGAGCTTATCTGAAAATCTGGAGAAAAGAAACACAATTAGTTTAGTGTTTTTTTTTTAAATATTAAACATTATGTGGGATGAACAGTTATCCCATGCTGTTACACGATTTGGACAATTTTGGCGTTACATCCAATATATATATATATATATATATATATATATATATATATATATATATATATATATATATATATATATATATATAATCATTTTTCTGACATCTAGGCACGCTTTTCAAGAATCTCTTATTTTATAAATTAACTGATAAATTTTGGCGCCGAAACATTTTCCCTTATGATAATAATCTACTGACATATTTAGACCATCTAAACCTATTATCTCGAATAATGTAGTAGTCTTGGAGTATATAAGAATAATAGCATGTACGATTTATCCCAAAATAAGGATAGAATGCAAATGCCAGAAGGGATATAAGCAAAGTTAGAAAATTAATGTTCCTATATTATTTTTGCTGCTAAGCAATTACAGTGTAGCGTTTTGAAAAACGTTATGCATTGAAGATAAAAACCTTCTGCATAAGATTCAAATTCATAAAAACATAATACAACAAAAGCATTTTAATCCTTATTTCAAAACAATACCAATCATCAATTTTATTTTCCGTGTTACTTTAAATGAATACAATAAAGGTAAATGTGGTCATTTTGAAGATATATTCGAGTATTTCCTTGTTACCTAATGAATTTTGTTAATACCCTGTCGAAATTACTGTCTTAATTGAACGAAATGTATTTAAATGCAAAACTGCATGTTTTTCATCACTCATTGTGACAGCGACAAATTACCTCACATGCAGATCCAACAAGTATTGATTAAGATCAAATTTGCACGAGCAAATAAACCGAGGAATTATAGAATTCCATCTGGAATTGCTTTATGGCCATATTTAACGTTGTTCGAAATTGATGGAGAATGTCATCCCCTAAATAATTTCAGATAATACAATGTCCTTACAAACATAAACATGATAATTTTTATTAAATGTTCAAAATGGTACGTTTATACATTTTCCGACCATATAAATTAATAGTTATACCCGAAGATGATGAAAATTTCTCGGTCGTATTCATTTCCCAAAATAAGTATTCTGGTTCTTGATGTACTGTTATGGAAACGTGGGTCTACCGTAGTCATTTTAACAAAGCTTACTACTCATTCAACAACTCTACTTTTAAATATTGGCCGATTCACTACAAGAAAGAGAAATTTAAAGTTGAAAATTATTTTATTGCGAAAATAATATAACTAATTGCCCAGTATTTTCTACACGTGTTGATCTGAATGGTTTATATTCTCTTTATAGAAATAATTGCATTTCGTTCACTTATAGAATTATTCATTATCTATGATTGCAAATTGTGTTGTGTAAATCAACAAAACATTGAAAACTTTTACTAATATTTTGAAAATGTAATGTGTCGATACTATTTTTCAAATGAATGTAAGATGGCAGCGAAATCTCTAAATAAAACATATTTCTACTCAATGTAATTTTTAGTATAAAATATTTTCATGTGCAAATGAAAAGCGATCAATTTTTAAGGATTTTCATGAATAAAATTCATAAAGTCAAAACATTTGGAAATTAAAATATTTTGACGACATATTCAATTAAGTAAACCATACATTTTTGGTAAAAAGATTTCAATTTAGTACACTAGCAGCCAATCGGTTTTGAAGAAAAGACAAAACAAACTCCAGAAATCCTCAAGTTAATTGTGGATTTGCAAATTTTAATTGCTTTTTTTATTTCATTTCGCTGAAGAAAAAAACTGGCTTTTTATCTGAAGAAAGAGAAGGACACAATTAGTAAATCTTTAAAAATTATTATGCTGGTTGAAGGCGGTGAAAGTTTAAATAAAAATATAGTGAAATATATGCATTCATTTGTAATAGGTTATGAGGAAAATGAGAGTAATTGACAGAAAAATATGTTTGATCAGTTGAATTTAACGGGAAATTTGTAACTTTATTTTTGAGAACACATACATTTGTTTATCAATGAAACTGAAACATTTTTCAAAATAACTAATAATAACAAAACAAAAGTCATTGAAACAAAGCAAGTTCAGTCGACCATTGATGACAATTCCAGAACAACGTAACTATAAACAATTTTTTCTATCCTCTGCCAGCCGCTATGATGGAGAAAGCATTACCCCGAACCATCGACAGTGAGACACGCTGCAAGAGCCACTCCGTTTCGCGAGGCTCGTTCCTTAATGGAGACGCAATCACACCAATCCTCCGAAGGAACGCCCTCGAACGAGGGCCAATAACCCCTGAAATCTCCACCGCCACAGGCCAAAGCGTTGAAGAACACTGGGATCACGTACAAGAGGTGTTTAAGAGAATACAAAGCTATGGGTTCAAGGTAAAAGAAAACAAATTGCGATTTTTTCATGAAGGAAATTAAATACCTATGTCATATCATCGATCAAGAAGGAAGACAACCAGACCCTGAAACGGCAACGGCAATAAAAAAAATGCCAGTTCAAAAGAACATAACAGAATTACAAAGTTTCCTAGGCTTAGTGAGTTACTACCAGGAATTCATTCTTCACATGCATAAACTTCGCGCACCACTGAACGAACTTCTGAAGAAAGAGAAAGTTTGGCAGTGGACAGATGAATGCCAGAAAACGTTTGACAAAATAATTAAGACGTTAACTTCGGATTTATTTTTGGCACACTACGATCCTAAATTAGAAATAATTGTAGCAAGTGACGCGAGCGCCTATGGAATCGGGGCGTGTATACTGCATAAAATGCCGGATGGGACAATAAAACCCATCGCGCATACTTCTAGAAACCGACTACCAGCAGAGAAAATGTACTTACAAATAGAGAAAGAAGCTCTGAGTATTATTTTCGCAGTCACAAGATTTCATAGATATATCTATGGTAGATTGTTTTACTCTACAGACGGATCACAAACCGTTACTAACAATATTTGGTTCGAAAAAAGGTCTACCGGTTTACACTGCAAATAGGTTACTAAAATGGGGTACAATTCTTCTGAACTACAATTTCAAATTGGAGTATCTACCAACGAAAGAAATCGGGCATGTGGATGGTCTGTCGAGACTCATACCAACGAAAACAGAACCATTGGAAGATTCTGTAATCGCAGCCCTAAGACATGAAGAAGATATCAGGACAGTACTATGTTGTACAGTTCGAATCCTCCCCGTCAAACTATAAGAGATAAAAAATGAAGCAATAAATGATGAATTCATAAAAGAAACAAAAGAAAAAATAGCAGAAAAAATAAGCAAATATCGGACAGCTTTTCTTTATGCGATAATGTGCTACTTTATAACGAAAGGGTAGCAATTCCCAAAACACTACAAAAGCGAATCCTAAAGGATTTCGACAGGGGCCATCCAGGAAAAAATAGACTGAAATCGCTGATGCGAAGCTATGTATATTGGAAAAACATGGACCCGGATATTACTCACATGGTGAAAAAATGCAAGGGTTGTTCCTTAGCAGCCAAAACACCGCCAATCATCCATAAACCATCGCCAGAGACAGATCGTCCGTGGTCAAGAATACACGCAGATTATGCAGGTCCAATTGATGGTTTCTACTATTTGATCATAGTGGATAGTTATAGTAAATGGCCGGAGGTGTTTCGTTGCAAAAATCCTACTTCGGAAACTACCATAAATTGCCTCCACGAGCTGTTCGCTCGGTTTGGAGTAGTGGATTGCTTCGTCACAGATAATGGAACTCAATTAACATCAGCGGACTTCCAAGAGTTTTGCGAAATTTATCAAGTCAAACATATAAAATCCCCGCCATATCACCCAAGATCAAATGGGCAAGCGGAGAGATTTGTTGATACACTCAAAAGAGCGTTAAGAAAAGCATATGATGTACCTACGGGAAAAGCATTACAACAATTTCTTCAGGTATATCGAATTACGCCAAATAATGCTACGCCATTGGCATTAACACCCGCAGAAGTGAAAAATCAGATCTGTATTTGATAAATTGCTACCAAGTCCAACGAAACAAATAACACAGTCGTGCCTACCAAAAAGAACATTCCACCCAGGAGAAAAAGCTTTTTTTAAAGCATATAAAATAATACAAGGTACAATTGAAAAAAGGATCGGGAATACGGTTTACATAGCACAGGGACACACATTCTCACATAAAAGACACGTAAACCAAATAAGGAAGAGACTGTTACAGGATGCTAATAGTCCACCTCAGGAAGAAGTGATGGATACGATTTTCGATACATTTGATATAAAAGGTCGCAAACAATGCCAGAACCACCAAGATCGGCCAGAAAAAGGAAGTTCACAGAATCTTTGGAAATAGATCCAAAGAAAAAAAGATATTAAAAACCCCTGCTACGCAAAAGCTTCGGAAGGGGAGTGTTATGTGAACTTACCCATAATAATAATGGACTATTCCGGACATTATAAATGCTGCGCCTCAAGAGGGAGCAGAGGATTATTGTAAGAATATTGGAATAGTGATACTTTTCGAGACAACATAGTTCACTCTAAGCAAATCTGATAGTCATTACTAATACATCTACTTATCTGTATATATTTCTGTTTGTAATATAATTGTGTTATTACATACCTGTTTTCGAGTTATTCTTCATTGGTTCTACCTTGGACCATCACCGTGGTACAAGGAATTTGGACCATAACAGATAGCTTATCCGATATATTGCAATGGCTGTTATAAATCCCTTCAGAGATGAGGAAGTGAATTTTAGGATTTGTTTTTGACTATGTCGACTGCACAATATAGAAAGTTGGAAATGGTATGCAGTACTGCTTGGAAGTCGCACCAGAAGCTCCAATACGAACATTTCAAAGTGTTTAGATGTCAATCTGAGGACAGTGTAGAGGACTCGGAAAGAGTTGGATGAGTCTAATGGTGATGACGTATGTGTGTTTGTGTGATCAATAGCGATGGCGACATTAGGCCTCCATTCTTCTTCCCATAGAGCCTCAGAATCAACACAGAATCCTATATCAAGTGCCTTCAGGAGGCATTGCTGCTTGGATCAAGCTGGTGGCTGCTGTAAACAGCAGAAACGAGTTATGGCAGTCAGACAATTTCTGCAACCACATCATCACTTACTTCTGGCCACCTAACTCCCCTGACTCTTTGATTATTATTTGTGGCGATAAGTTGGGCAAAACTCCTTGTAATATGAAAGATGAATTGATGGTAAGGGCTATGGCAACATTCAACAATAAGGAGACAATCCAGAAGAGTTGCTGGGAATTCTGAAGTTGTCTGGAAGCCGCGGTTGAAGCCAATGATGATTTTATTGATTAAATTTACTCTTTAATTTTTCAAGATATTTTTGTGTAATTTTTGTAAATATATCTGCTATTGGTATTTTCATTTTTGCGTAATTTAGACCTCAATTTATCTATCGCACCCTGTATGTAGAAGATTTTAATTCATTTCTGTAAAATATTTATTTGTTGAATGTGAAATGCGTTGGTTATTTGAGAATTTGGCAAGTAGCAAGAAAAATATTGATTTATTCGTTAAAGACTCTTATAAACAAGTCTTTCAAAAATAAAAATAGACAATAATGAACTATATATAAATAGAAAGATGGGTATATGGAATTATTAGAAACTACTACAACGACTCTGTTATCAAATGTTTAAATGTGTACAAAGGGTAGATTACTCAAATATTAATTATGGCTAAAGAAAGCTAAAATAATACAAATAGGAAAATAGATTTGAAAATTGAAAAAATTCCATGGGAAATGAAAATCAAACCATCTTAAGAAAGAATTTGTATCTCTTTTAATGTGGACTTCAGCAATGTGTTATGGTCCAGGTTAGGACCAACGAAGAACAACATGAACACAAGAGTAGAAATAACGAAGATATATTACACGGAATAATAATACAAGATGTGGAAGGTGTTAGTATGACTGTCAGTCTGGTTTGGAGTGAACTGCCATCGGCTCGACTCGATTCGTCCCTCTCTCTTGAGAGGCGTAGTATACATAGTGTTAGGAAGAGTTCATTCTGTAGTAATAGGTAAGGACCCATAACACAATGTAATAACAAGAAACTACATATAAATTACAGCAAAACGTTAGATACAGATCGTGAAATAAAGAGATGTTACTTCGAATCATATAATAAGCAAATGAATGAAGTTGACTTAGAGAGACTAAGGAAATAAGCATGACTTGTATAGAAAATAATTCAATATGGTTGACAATAAAAACTAACAATAGGCCAAAAACCAGAAAGTATCTTAGAGAATATAAACAAAGAAATTCAATCTGTTTTGCAGTGATTCATAATATTTCACTTAAGAAAGACTAAAAATCTTGTTGTAGTTTTCGTAAATTATCAGTTTTTTTTTCTTAAATAATGGATATCTGATGTTTCAGTAAGCAACAAATAACTACTGAAAGAAGATTACATTTTGAACATCATTGCGAAAATATTTAACATTAGGATGCATGAAATTAACAACTGCGATTCATGTTATTGAAGGTGCGTGGAAAAATGCCAATAAAATTTACGATGATGGAAATTTTCAAAATCTGGAGAAGCAAAACTATACAACTGACAGCATTTGTAAAGTTGAGATAAGGAAATTGATTAAATAGTGCAATTACTATCACACGATCTCAATTGGTGCCATGAGGTTCTACTTATATGAACTAGTAATAAATACAAATAACAATTTTACATATAATCTGGAAGAGAATTCAGATGAAAACTCTTCGCTACGTTTATGCTTAATGTAATATCTTGTTATTGCCGCCCTAAACATTACGCAGTAACTAATTAGGACCAAACGAAAATCGACAAAACACATACAAGCTGTAAATGTCGTTTTGGAGAAAAAAGAAACTAATTTTTTACACTACCATATATAATGCAAGTGGTATACTTATTAAAGGGGAATCAAAAAAGTGGTACATGAGTTATTCGGTAGAAATGATACAAATGAGGCGTATTCGAATATGTACACTGGGATATTTCGTTCAATCTAAAAACAAAACTAAAAAAAAATATATAAAGTATAAAAAATAGATTTGCTTTCTTTTATAATAGAAAAACTTTCCGATTGTAAATGTAGCTGTTCTAATGGGGAACGTGAAAGTCAAAGAAATTTGCTCAAATTTTAGCTACGACATTGGAAGAATTGGAAATTGAATGAAGGATTGAGACTTTGTCATTACCCAAATTAAAGCAGTGCCAAAGTCTCTAAGGTATCGAGTAAGTGCAAGAGATTTATGGCAACTTACTGTTTCTCGATCCCAAGCCTCATCTCTATAACATAAGACATGAAAATGTAATTGAATGAATTTATACTAATTATAAAATAATACAATTTAAAACGCGATATGTTTCCCTTTATTATTATGAAAATATTAATGTATTATATTAAATGACATGTACCATCACAACGCAGGCTTAAACGACTTTGTACAAATTCCTTTATTATCAGCGAATTGTTCAGATATTTTTTGAGGGTGGTGGGGGTGAATATTGGTATAATGTCCTGTTGCTTTCCCAACAGTTTTTTTAATTAAAAATATTATTCTACATTAGCATCATTAAATAATAGAGAGATTAATCTTTGCTGTTATTTAACTCATAGTTGAGAGAAGAATAAATAAATCCATGCCTTTCTCAGACGGGCCTGAACTTAAATTGGACGTGTCGATTCCAATTTTCATGCAAGGTTACCAGTACATCAAATCAGTATTATTTCTAGTTGTATAAATGTTTCAATTATGATTCGCTATTATAAAATATTTTCTTTCAATCTTTTCTTACTTCCTTTATATACAAGATAATTAAGGTAATACTTATCCGTTCAACAGACAGATCTTTATATTCAATAATTTGATTATTATCTTAACAAAACTTTGATTACACACCTTGAAATGTCTTCGGCGTGGTTCGTCACTTGCAATAACTAATTCTATTAAGTTGTCAAATGTTGTCATTTGAAATTGACCAAAGACTGATACTTCAACAGACATTAAGGAAGGCGAAGGCAGATAGATATGAGATGTTGGTGTATATGTGAAGCTTGGCTACACTTCGAAAAATCCAGTGATCAGTGCAAATTACCCAAGGGAATGGCAGAATAGCACATCCAACGAAGTCACTACTAAACATAGAATTATCCGTGGTGTGAGTTGACTGGGACATCACACCAATTAAGCAGAATCTAGCGATAAATAAGAATATATATTTTATTTTTATTTGATATTTAATGATGAGTTCACTTTCTCTAGTCTCTTTATATATCTATGCCAGCGAAATATGATTTGTCTCTACTACTTATCTCAGCAGTCTTTGAATGTCTACGGTGTTGTGAAATATGCTATTTTAGAAAATTCTCTTATTGATGAAATCTCTGCAATCGAGAGCTGAAAAGTTGCTGAAGACGGTCACTACATTAAACAACTTTTTCACTGGTCAACAGAAACTGGTTCACATTGAATGAGAAATAAAAAAAATGTATAATTATTTGACGGAATGATAGTGTTCATGTATCGGCTAGTTTATTTCTCTTCAGTATAATGCTAAACAACTAAAACCGGCTAAGTGAAACCTGATGAGCAAATTCTCATTTTATTTTGTTCTAATCGGAAGTCTATAAAACATAACTGTCAGTAATATCAAGGCTGAAAATTTTATCGAGACTATATATTTTCATTTTATCAAAATAAACACTTCAGCCTTGTTATGTTAGTAATTATATATTTAAAGAATAATTGTTGAAATAATTACTCTTTATAAATGTTAAAATTCTTACATTTCTGCAAAAGTCAAACAAAGCTTTTCAAACGAGGAAAGGAAAAGTGAAAATCGGCATTCACTAAATTGAAAAGCACCTGATTAAGTCGATAATCTCGAGCTCTAAAATTGTTAAAAATCTGAAAACGGAGGAAATGCAATAAACATGTAAATAATGCTAAACAAAAATATTTATATTGAGAAAAATGGATTAAAATTGTAAAAATAAAATAATAAGTGTTTTCCATGGTTTTTTCAAGCAGTCGATATGATGTCAATATTTGCAAAACAAAAGGAAAAACAAAATTTCCGCACACGTAAAACAGAGAGCGAACAAATGAACCGTAATACAAGCTATTTTCATTGTTACATGAACACCTTTGTGCCACACTTATTCTTTATAGTTTAGAAAACGAGAATCTTCAATAAACTTTCTCTACATAAAATATTTTCTCAGGAATCTGTTCAGATATTTTCTATATAATATATTTCTCTAAATATATCTGGGTTCAGTGTTCGTTTTGTACAATATTTAATCTTATCTGGATTTCGTTAATGACATATGCATATATAATATATATAATTACAGGATTTTCTATCTAATGTCTATATATATATATATATATATATATATATATATATATTTGTGTGTGTGTGTGTGTGTGTGTGTGTGTGTGTATATTTGTGTATTCAGGCAGCAATCCTTCTTTCATGCACATTTCATTAAAAACGACTAATAATATGCTTTTATTTAGTTTTTTATAATAGTTTCTCGTGTGATATAATAATGTTTTTCTTTTCAGATGATAAATTATATAAAAACTGACTGAAAGTTCTTTTTATCCGAGCGCTTTCGGCTATACATTTAGCCATTTTCAAGATTACATTTCTACTGTTAGAATTAGAAATAGTTTGTTATATGTATGTTTTATAAAATGTTTCATTTTTTTGTTTCAAAACACGGTCAAGATATTATGTCCATGTTCAATGTTAATATTATTAAGTGTTGGTTTGTTTGTTTTTATTAATAAGGCTTCCATTATTTTTAGCCTTTTTGTGCATGTGGATGATGCTATTATATTAGTGTTGTCGACAAGTATGTTCCGAATAATGTCCGGTAGGTCTCCATGAATATTTAAATGAGATCTAATTGAGCTATTGTCTGAAAGGTGTAGTGTTAGTCTGCGTGTTAAACAATTTGTAGTGTGGCCTATATAATTATTTACGAAAGTTGATTCTTGAGGAATACAATTCCTTAATGTGCATTTGAATTTGTTAATAATATTTGCTGTATTTAATTTTGTTCTAGGAGGTGAATTGTTATTTTTAACTATAAGGTTATAAGTTTTAAATTTTTTATAATAAATAATTAATCTATTTTTTTTTTTGCTATTGTCAATCCTGTTTATAATTTTCGTTCATCTGATTTTTTTAAAATATTTTGCAGATGTGACAGACGAAGCTGAAATGTGGAATAAAGGTCAGAGATTACCCTCTCTCTCTCTTCTTCCTTTCATTTTTCCTCGCTCTTCATGACTCCTCCTTGAACAACATGGCGCCAGCTGCTACAATCATCTGGTAGCAGTTTCCAACTGCTAGATTTGATGTAACTAATTTTCGGGTTCTCTTGCAAACGTCCTTGTAACATATTGCAGCATGATGGCTTACTGGGTGTGTCCCGTGGCCAGCCTTTTGGAATCTGGTCTTCATTCATTCGATGTACATGATCCAGCCACCGACGACAACGGTGACAAAGGAGAAGTTTTGTGGTTCAGGAGTCTTCTCCAGCACGGAAATGCTGATAACTTTTTCTTTCCATATGATACCGAGGATTTGTCGTAGTCAGTGGAGATGGAAGCTTTCCAGACGGTTTTCCTCTCTGGCGTATATTGTCCAGGATTTGCTGGCATAAAATAGTGTACTAAAACCACATGCCTGGAATGTTTTTTAATTTCGTGTTCAAGGTCAGCTGAGTGTTGTACCATACACTCTAGCATAGTATGACCGCACAGGCGATGCGTTTGCCAAATTTACATGTCAAGCGATTGGTTGTTAGTGTCGTCGATAGCAGTTGATGGAGATACAGAAACAAATTGACCTATGATGCATGATTTTTTTGCTAATAGTTAAGTGAATTCCTTGCAGGCATGTTTGAACAACAGTTGTTGGAGGTCGTGTTCGGTGTGTGCAAACGACATTTTTCTGATGAGTGCTAGAAGCACCTTTGTCTTTGAATAATTTACCATTGTTTCTTGTGTTTAAGTATACACCTTAAAATTTCTGAACACAAAAATCAATAACATGGAATAAAAGACGTTATACAAATTCGTTGCTAAACCCGATACTTGTTTTACGCCACTCTAATCTGAGAATGGTATTGCAGTTTCACCATAATAGCTGGTTCATAAAATGGTAGAAAAAGTTAATTCATTTTGTTTATATTAGGTATGCAGTATCGTTACAGGCGAATAACCATTTCATTTTCTATTCAATTTTTAGTTATAAAGAAAGGATAGGTGTTAATTTTTCTACACATTTTTCTACACGTAATAATATTAGCACATGTTTATTTAATCGCTAATGAAAATGCTTGAACTTAGAGATGAAATGATTTTGACGGCATATTTTCTAGAAAAATCTACAACAACCCTGGCAAGAGATCATACGTTATTGTAAAGAATTAATTTATTCCATAATTAAATGATATTGTTTGAATACATATTGCATCGAGTAAAGCTATTTCACTCTTTAATCATTTGACTTAATCCATTCAGTCACATCCGTCTTTTTGTTATTAAATGAGTAATGCATGTTCGACATACATTTATTTGTCATTTATCATTTCCTCAGATCGTTATCAGGAATAAATATTTAACTGAACATTAATATGTCAATATTTAGAGTTATTACAGCTTGAGTAGAATTTAACTAAAAAGAATATCTGCACAGGTATCGTAGAGAATAAACATTTATCTAATAATAAATCTCATTATAATTTCACATTTCAAGAATTTTTTTCAAAAGCTCTATCAAATCAAGAAACCTTTTAACTTTAGAAATGTTATCCTGACAATTTAATTCAATATAAATGAAATATTTAATTTATTGTAAATATGGTTTTTATGACGTTAGACTTTTTAATGAATTTGGTGATGATCTGTAGAATTTCAATGGCCGGCATTAACCTATTTCCTTCAAGAAGACATGTAAAAGAACATAAGGCTCGAAAATAATTATGGTTTCATTGTTCTTCATTGTATATCAGAAGTTGTAAAATCATGTTGCATCAATAACTGGAAAGCGTTTTGTAACAGCCATTATTACATCGCTGTTTCATGTCATGCTTATTTCTTTATGCAAGACATGTTGCATTTATCCTAACCCCACTGGGTCGACGTTATCCACAAGACCGGCCGTTCGTTCTGTATGGTCCAGTATTAGAGGTTAGACCTAAGTCTCCGGTTTCAAATGACGATTCGATTCTACTCACCAGCCACGATGTGATTTTTTTATCCGAGCGAGTATATAACATCAACAATACGTATAATAATACAATTCTCGTGGGAAAAAGTTGGATGTCTCTTGTATATGAACGATGATCAACAAAACAAAAGAAAATACTTCGTATAATTTCATTAAAGGAGAGAAGTGGCTTCGTTTTAACCCTTCTTGATTACTGTAGCTTGTTCGACGTTTCCGTTCTCAGTGGTAGTAATAATAGTAACAGCAGTAGTCTTAGCTGTTGAAGGAAGTAATTTGCTTCTTTGTACTTCAACAGTACATGCTAGCGGACGCTTTTTTTCAATCTCTGACCTCATTCTTCTCTTCTTCGAGTCTCCAACTCAACTCTCCGACTGTCTCTAACCCAACTCTGCTCTTCTTCCGGTTGGTTCTTCTCTTTATATAGAGTTCCAGTAATTAGTATTTTATTTTTGTCCGCATAATTTTCTTGTCCTTAGGAGGTATTTTTTTACTCATCTCACTCTGCTTTATGTTATTTCCTTCCTTACATGTTTGTAGTCATTCTTTCTTTTGAGAGTCCGGGTGAATTCCTGCTTCGGTAGTTCAATTCCTTCTGTGTATTTTTATTCCATTTCCCTTTGTTCATTAACAACATTTCACCTGTTCCATTCCTACAAGCTGAATGAAAATTCAAACCATTTGCATGAGAGATTACAGGTCCTTTATTTTTCCTGTTATTTTTTCAGATATGGTTGTAATGTTTGCTGTTTAAGATTTTGCTTTCTACATAATCTTTTGTATTTGTCCTTGCAGTCTCATCATCAAATTTACATACTACCGGCTTTGGTTCCTTAATAACGTTTTATGATTGTCTCGTGACTTTCTTTATTCTATCGTTTTCTTCTAACAATATATTTTTGGTTGGTCTTAGTGCAAGCAGATCTGATCATTTGTTTTGTTTTTTTAGAGCATCGTTGCATGGGTTTGCTTCTATAAAGTAGTTTAGAAATAGTTTTGTTGTCCTCTGTGTTCTATTGCTTCTGGTTACCAATAGCATAAAAAGAAGAATTCTCTTTAAGGTTGGAACAAAAGAAATATCATTTGGAAGAATCACCTATAATCCAAATATCCCCACGGAATCTCACAATTTGCTGTGAATGGAGATCCTACTGATTATGATGCGTAAATTAGAACCCAGTATTTATGGCCCAAAATGTAATTTATTTTCGTGGCTGTGTATGTACCTACACCAGAACAAGAAGGTTAATGTTTTGTTTTTTGTTTTTTTAGTAAGCGCAATACTCCCATCAACTGATATCATTTACGGTGCACTACTGACATTACGCAGTAAAATAGAAGACTGAAAAATATTCTTATATGATAAAATCCATAACTTCAGATAAAGTTAAATTTCCTTATCTCATACCCTTTCAAATGTTCGTCATACATAATAGTATGTATCCAAAATGCAGGTTCTGTGACAAATATCGGGAACCCTTAGAGCATCTGATCTCAAGACGTCCTTCACTCTAGCCAAATGAATACAACAATCGTCACGATAGCGTGCGGCAATATTTACACAATAAAATGTACAAATACCTTGTAAAATATGATACCAAGCACTAGTATGAACAGCACCAATTACAGAAATAGAAGACATAATAAGTCTATGGGATTACAACATATTTACATACAGAAAGAAAAACATGACTACTCATTGTTATTCCTTGCCAAGGAATTTGAAAAACTATCGAATTATAGAGACCTTGAAATCGAAATAGAAAAAATGGAGCAGAACAACACACCGAAAAAATACCAGGAAATCCTAGGTTAAGAGAAATACAAAAATAGTAGTAGTAGTAGTAGTAGTAGTAGTTCTTCTTCTTCTTCTTCTTCTTCTTCTTCTTCTTCTTCTTCTTCTTCTTCTTCTTCTTCTTCTTCTTCTTCTTCTTCTTCTTCTTCTTCTTCTTCTTCTTCTTCTTCTTCTTCTTCTTCTTCTTCTTCTTCTTCTTCTTCTTCTTCTTCTTCTTCTTCTTCTTCTTCTTCTTCTTCTTCTTCTTCTTCTTCTTCTTCTTCTTCTTCTTCTTCTTCTTCTTCTTCTTCTTCTTCTTCTTCTTCTTCTTCTTCTTCTTCTTCTTCTTCTTCTTCTTCTTCTTCTTCTTCTTCTTCTTCTTCTTCTTCTTCTTCTTCTTCTTCTTCTTCTTCTTCTTCTTCTTCTTCTTCTTCTTCTTCTTCTTCTTCTTCTTCTTCTTCTTCTTCTTCTTCTTCTTCTTCTTCTTCTTCTTCTTCTTCTTCTTCTTCTTCTTCTTCTTCTTCTTCTTCTTCTTCTTCTTCTTCTTCTTCTTCTTCTTCTTCTTCTTCTTCTTCTTCTTCTTCTTCTTCTTCTTCTTCTTCTTCTTCTTCACTAATAATGAATGCAAAAACGAATATTTCTGTTAGTTGCAATCCCCACTAAAAAATCTGTTCAAATATAAATTACTTTTGTTAAAGATCTTCACACTATCAAAACGCTTGCGCAAAACAAAACGTTTACATTGTGTCATACTATTTTAATGCATAATGAAAGATGACAAATTATATTGACAAACTTCATATTTTATACATAAATGAGTTTTCTAGATTTCTAAATCTTTACTTTATGCGTACATTTTGTAATGATTTTATTTGCATCATTTGTTATATTTAATATGATTATCCCAAGTGAAATCTGCCTTGATATTCTTTGCAGACTCGTTAAATATTGCCGCCGTCTTGAATCTAAATGGAGAAAGAAGACTCCAATCTCCATATCAAATTTGATACAATCTTAGTCAATCTTAGGTGTTTCTTGCAAAATTTGTGTACACTTATTTCTTCATATTATAATTCAATGAGTGGATATGAGTAAACTAATTCTCAACTGGCAAACCACGTTAGAAAGTGCCGAATTCATTCATTCGTTCTTTTTATTACACGATAATGCTGAATATTTAAAGGTATATTCAGAGAAAAAATTGCAGCATGTACATATCTGAAAATCAATATACCTCTGATAAAGTTAGATTATATATATATATATTTCGAAATACTGTATACATTCCTGAAGAATCTATTGGTTTCAGCTATATTATCGTCATACATCAGGATCACATATTCAGAGTTCAATATTATTTTAATTATGACTCATTCTATAACGATTTCAAGTATATATTTAATTATTTTAAAATTTTGATTGGCAATTCAAAATCCTATCAAAAATGATTTGAAAAAGAAATCGAACCACTTAATACATATGATTTTTAATTGGATATCTAGCTTATCTATATTCCAGTTAAGATGATGTGAAAGCAATGTTTCCATTTTTACTGTCACAGTTGGATCGGTTTTTAAAGTGTATATTCAGTTCGGCATATTGTTCGGACAAATATTCAAACCTGATGCTAATGTTCCAGGTGATCCATTTTGAAATACCTCAAATTCCTAATTACTTGTGTATGGAGAATCCCTATACTAAATAATTACAATTCTAGAAATTTGTAATTTTATATTTAATGCCGAATGACCTTAACTATGATGGTAAGAATGTCAGTAAAACTAAATATTTTTTTCTGTGAGGAATGTTTTGCATCTTCGTCACCTTATCGATTATCAAAACTTTTTTGTACAACACAAATCCCCAACACAGAAAAAGACGAAAGCAATATCAATGTAATTAATGTTCGCTTCTATAAAAGGCTGTCCAGACAATCATCTGTATGTGCAATACGTATAATATTTTCCCATCCAAATAATAAATGACAGGTGAATTAAGTTTCTTGGCCAAACAACACTAGTCAGATAATTCTTGATTAGTTGCAAAGACATTTACTGCAAAAATATTTTGCAGATCAGTCTGTTTATTTGGGAAGATATTTTTAATTTAGTGGAACTATTTTGACAAGCGTAAATAGGTAAGTAATCACGTATTGTACTCAAGCATTACGTGTATCTTTATAAGACCCTTGTAGCAATAGATTGCTTGTGGATAGTACCAAATATCTTTCGGGGTAAATACCAGAAATGGGAAACGACTCATATTGGATGAATGACTTGAAGAAATTCAAATAGTAGCGCATGCACCATTACACAAATTCATTGTATTTATAATTCAATAAAAAATTCAAATTCAAAATAAAAAAAACAAATAAAAATTTAAATTAAATTAATAAAGAAACGCAAACTTTTTGTGCGACGTGGTTCCTAAATCGTAACCTAATGCACTCTAATTATAAGCAGGAAAAAAATCAATTAAAAACATAATTCACCGGTACATATCAGTCTGATACTAACAAACACCTATGATTTATCATCTACTGCAATAAGTAGTATTTGACTTAATTATTACCAACAAGAGAGAGTCTTATAAATCCCCACTCTGTAAAAAGGATGTTGACTATGAATTCTCATGCCCCATAGAATATTGCATCTCCAACACTAATAATAAAAAAAGAACATTAAATACTTACATTGGGCACAGGCACAGGCACAACATCTACACACACACACACACACACAAACACACGCATATATAATAATGCCTACTTTTACCAAAAAAACTTGGTCTTGAGTGTACTTCGTCATACATTTTTGTGGTCGAAGTTACAACTATCAACAACACTTATGTATTCGTTAACGGCATTCATTGTCTACGATCGATGATAATGCATTCATATATTGCACTGAAACAAATGATGACAGAAAACTAGAATTGTAACATTCTCTAATGCAAGCTTTAATTTTCATTCGCTGGAATTGTCTTCTAAAATTTGCATTTTATTTGTTACTGTTGTGGTAGGATCCACCTAATTTGCATAGTGGAGTACAGACTGTATAAATATGGTTGGTACCTGGAAGACAGGGAGGAATCCCGAGATCTCGGTCTCTACGCGGCTCCCGTCTCTGACAGTACGTGGTATTGTCTTGTATTAAGTTACAACCTGTTTTATTTTTGTCTGTCAGCTGGTCGCGAACTGAACCAGTTGCCCAGACGCTTGGATATTTTAGCACTGAAGAGTGAAAGTTAAGTTTAGTTTTTTAATTTCTAAGTTTCAAAACTCTTTTGAATTTCCTTTTTTAATTTTTTGTTTTAGCGTATATTGTAAGTTTTTACAGTTTCCGTTTATTTCTTTTCTGTTTTCTTTTGCTACCCTCCCCCGCTTTTTATTTGCATTTTTCTCTTTTGCTGAATTATATATTGTCCTTGTTTGCCCCGTTTTATTTTCCAGTTTTATTTATTTTTGAACATATATATTTCCTTATCTTCGTTCGCCGTGGTAGGACTTTAAAATCCTACCATGGTGGATATTAACAACAAAACACTGAGAAAGAGGTTTGAAGACTCCTTCAAGGGAACTGAATTTCTGACCATTGAGGAGGCTTTCAAGGATATACGGACTAGGACAATATCTCTGCTGACTTCGGACGTTAAAACGCGGAAGTTGATTGGAGTCAGCAGGGACAGTATGGAAGAAGCCTTAAAGGCTTTAAAATTAAATCCCAAGCTTCTCGCAAGGAGAACTAATGCCTTGTGGGACATCTTGCTGGCTACGGAGCAACAGGCGAAGGAGCTGGCAGGAAGTGTTCTTTTGACGAAAAGCCTGCGCCTGCAGACTGAGTATATGGGTACTCGCAGGACCAAGGTGACGGTTCACGGCGTTCCAGCGGATGTATCAGAGGATAGAATGGGGGCCTTCTTTGCCTTATATGGCGAAGTACATGAAGTGAAGGCCCTCACAAGCAAGATTGGTATTGCCACTGGAGACCTTGAGATACAGATCACCGTGAACCAAGAAAACTATAGAAACCTGCCGAATACTCTGATGTGCAGGCAGAGGAAGATGCTGGTGGTAGTGGAAGGCAGACGACCCTTTTGTTGGTTTTGCGACACTTTGGGCCACATGGCCAAGGAGTGCCCTGCAAAAAGCAAAAAACCGAGTCCAATAGTACCAACATCTGCAGCAACAACAACAGCGGCAACAAAAGAAGTAACAGCTACAACAGTGGAGAAGACCCCAGACGAGGGATCATCAGCAAAGTCGGCGGAGGAACCCTGGAAGGTGGTAGTGAGGGGTAAGAAGTCCCCTAATGTCCGGGCCACACAGGAGACTCCTCAACCCAAGAAGAGCCAAGAGAAGGAGGTGCAACCTCCCAAGAAGGGAGCGGAGAAATCCCCAAAATCTCCAAAGAAGCAGCAGCAGCAAAAACCCCAACAGCCAGAAAGGCAGCAGCAGCAGCAGCGAAAACAGCCCAAAAAGCAGCAGGAGATAGAGATGGAGGTGGAAGAAATTCCTCCCCCTCGGCAGACATCCCTCAAAAGAGCAAGGGAGGAAAGTGACGACGAACAGTCGCAGGGCCACTCTGACCAGGGTAGGGCAGAGAGAGTCAGGGATAGAACCAGGGCAATCTCCGTCCCCGCCTCTTTTGAAGATATAAAGCAACCCCAAAGATCCAGACGTCACTCTTCCTCTCCCACCCGCATTATTTCCCCCTCCCCCTTCACTTCTCCCATCAGCCCACTTTCCACCCCCCCCCTCAGACATCCACTTCTTCCCCCCCTCATCCATCAAGGGAGAAAAAGAAAAAGAAGAAAAAGGCGTTTTCAGGCCCGGAGCAGGTCTGCAAAGTGGATAGGGACGAATATAAGAAGGTCCTTGCTAAGCAGAGGAAGGCCCTGTTAGGGTCCCTATATAAGATGGAGAAAATTGACGGGAAAAGCGTAGAAGATCCCCGAAACTTCCCCGAGGCCCCAGGAGTTATAACCTGTATAAGGGAAACTGGGGGCCAACTAGAAGTGTGGAACCATCTATACGAAGCTAAGGCAGCGTTCCCTAACATGAGAATTTTGGAACTAGAAAATGAAAACTTAAAAAAACTGCGACAATTTTGCTCTGGGAGGGTCCCGGTATTGCTCCATCCCTCCTTATATAGGGCTGTAAAATTAATTTATCCCACGGACGTCGGCGGGATTGTCTCGGGCGGGAGGATGACGACGGAATTGGGTACAGGAAGCCTGGGACAATCCGTCGGGGTCCTGTCAGCTGCAGATTTCCGCCCTGTATGTACTTAGGTTATTTGCTGTAATTTTTCTTTTTTGCAGGCCTAGCAAATGTCTATTAAGATAGCCAGTTTGAATGTGAAGGGCTTGAGAGGTCGGAGCAAGGCTGCCCGCCTGCTTCGGGATCTCCTGTCCTTCAGCGTGGATGTTGCCGCGATTGAAGAGACCCACTTTGTTTGCTCGACCGATGCCTGTGTGTTGTCTAACGACTTTGTCGTCTATTCAGCATATGGGGACCGGCTTGCCAGAGGAGTTTCTTTGCTAGTTAGACGGACTCTCGATGCGAAGGTGGACCTTGTGCATACAGATGCCGAGGGCCGGTTAATCGTGGCCGATATTGCCGTGAAAAGTGGTTCGTTTCGGGTCGTTGCGGTTTATGCGCCCAACGACTGGGAGGAGCGGGGTTCCTTTTTTCGGCGGTTGGGGCCGTTCCTAGTCGATTCTTCACGCCTAGTTCTAATGGGGGACTGGAATGCCGTCCTGGACCCCAAGTTAGACAGGGGGTGGGGCGCTAGAGGGAGAAGGGGCGATCGTTGCCTGGTCGATCTGATTGGCGATTATGGTCTCGTCGATAGATACCGGGTCGATCATCCCAGCGGGAAAATGTGGACGTGGGCTCTTAGCTGGCCGTCTGACAAGGTAGTTAGCTACATTGACAGAATGTTAGTTCGTAGAGCCGACATAGACTTGTTAGATTGTCCCACGTTCCACTGGGTAGGCTACACGGATCACAAACTCGTTTGTGCCCGTGTGGCGTTAGAACATAGGCCTAGAATGGCTGGTTACTGGAAGTTCAATCTGTCTTTACTGGACAGGCGGGACTTCCAGGAGCAGCTAATTAAATTAGTGCAGGGGGAGCTAGTGGGGGCGGTTATCGGGAATAGGTGGTGGGAGAAACTTAAGGATAGAATTAGGTCTTTCACCACTGATTTCAGCAAACGGGTCGCTCTAGATAAAGCTGACAAGGTGAAGACACTTAAGTCTAATTTTTCCCGGGCGGAGGCTGGGGGGATCCCCTAGAGATAGCCCTAGCTAGGGAGGCCCTGCAGCGTTCGAATAGCGAGCGCTACATGGGTCAGGTAATTAGGCATAGGTTAAGTAAGATATCTAACGAAGCTGTGAACCTGGGCGCAGATCTGCGTCGGGAAGAAGTCCGTCGAGGTGGTGATCGTTGCATTCGTCAAGTCAAAACCCCGGAGGGGCGTACTCTGCGGTCGACTGACGACATGTGCGAGGCGTTTCGGCGGCATTTCGAGAGCCGCTTTACCAAGGAGCCTGGTCTCCGTGAGGAGGAGTTTCGCAGCTATTTGGCTGACTTTCCTCGGCTTGAGCCGACTGAAGCAGCTAGCTGCGAGGGAGAGATCACGGAGGGCGAAGTCTACGAGGCACTGAAGAAGGTTGGCAGAGGCAAGTCGCCCGGTCTGGATGGTTTGCCTTATGAATTGTACTTGAGGCTGTCGCACATCTTTGTTCCGATTTTGACAGCAGTGTTCAACAACTGGTTTCGGTCGGGGTCAATCCCCAATCGCATTTCCAGGGGTGTGATCACTCTGTTGAAAAAGGGCAAGGGTGTTGGGGGGAAACTAGATGATTATAGGCCCATAACTCTGCTAAACACAGAGTTAAAGATTATGGCCAAGATCCTGCAGGAGCGTTTGCAGTCAGTTGCCGAGTCTCTGTTGGGACCTGAGCAGACTTGTTCTGTGAGGGGCCGAACAATTCAGAGCAACCTGCATTTGATCCGCACGATCCTAGAGGGCGTAAAAGACGACGAAGAAGCCGCGCTGATCAATTTGGATCAGTCCAAGGCATTTGATAGGGTCGACCATCGCTACCTTGCTACTGTCCTGCAGGCCGCTGGATTCGCACCCGACTTCTGCCGCTGGATTAGCCTCCTGTATCGCTCTCCCAGTGCTGTGGTACAGGTGAACGGAAAGTTGTCGGGCGCTTTTGTTCTGTCCAGGTCGGTTCGTCAGGGTTGTCCGCTGTCGCCTCTCCTTTACGCTTTGGCGTTGGAGCCTCTCCTGCGCCGGCTGAAGGACGAGGCGTGCAGTCCGGCCCTACGCGGGATCGCCGTTCCTGGAGGGGCTCGAGCCAGGGTTTCCGCGTACGCCGATGACGTATCCGCTTTCGTGTCGTCCCTTAACGACATTGAGGCGGTACAGAAGGCGCTTGATCGGTACGAGAAGGTGACAGGGGCCAAGGTAAACCGCGACAAGTCTTCCGGCTTGCGGTTAGGTGCCTGGAAGGGGCGTGATCTTCCGGGCCGCTTCGGTTGGACGGACGGTCCTGTCCGCATTCTTGGAGTGTGGTTTGGACCCGACCTCCAGCTGAAGAAAAATTGGTCTGAAGTACTAGCAAAGGTCGTTTCTGCCGGTAAGACTTGGAATCGACGGAGGTTGTCCGTAAAGGGCAGGGCGGAGGTGTGTGTTACATACATTTTCCCCCTGATTCTTTATCGCTTGTCAGTACTTCCTCTCTGTAAGGCCCAGAAGAAGGCGCTCGAGCAAGCGCTATCCTCCATTTTATGGAGGGGACGCGCGAACAGGGTCGACAGACGAGTCTGCACTAAACGTCCGTGTCATGGGGGGCTGGGAATGCCACACTTGCAGAGTCACATCCGTGCCTCTCGGTTGGCTTTCCTACGCCGCGCATTGACTGGAAGAGATCCGATTCTGGAGGGGATTGTTAGGGACGCCTTCCCTAGCCTTACAATCAATCCCCCCATCTCGAAGGCCGAGCGCCATTGTAGGTCTCGAGATGAATCGCTTTTCCTCAGCGAGTGTCGGTCAGCCTTGAGGGCTATTCCGCGGTCCAGTGACCTTTCACGGCCTAGGAAGGTCTTCTATCGGGGATTAGTGGAGGGTCGCGCGAAGGATCCTCTACGTGATACGCTCGACTGTTCGGAGGAGCAGTATCGCTCCTACTGGTCTTGGGCGCCAGCGGCGGATTATCTCAGTAACCCTGAATTTTCGCTTACCTGGCGATTGGCTCGGAATCGGCTGCCTCTCAACGACAAGGCTTTCATATGGGGCTTGGCGGACTTGCCAGACTGTGAACGGTGTGGCCTTGGATTAGAAGAAACGGCTTCGCAAGCCTTCTACCATTGCTCCCGGGTCCGCCCCTTATGGGACCATGTCGGCGAGCTGACGGCTCGTCTCGCTCCCGAAGAACTCGTGTCCATTTATCGTGCATACGCGTGTGACAATGTGACGCCCCCGTATTCCGGGGTGAAACGAATGGTGTTTCTGATGGTGCTAGCCACGGCCCGAATGGTGATTTGGACGACGCGCATGGAGGAAGTCTTGCGAGGGAATCAGCTTTCTTATCAGGATCTGATCCGATTCTTTGAGCACCAGCTCAAGATGAAGATTAGAACTGATAGAAAACGATTGCATTCGACAGTCTTTAGCGAAAGGTGGGTAAAAGCGGCGAGCTTGGTTCGTTTGAACGGGGCTAGCCTTTCTTTTCTAGGTCAACCAAAGTTACATCGGGGTGGTTTCCTGTAGAACCCTCCCCTTGGTTAGGTTAGACAAGCTTAAGTGTACCTAGTTAATGTGAGTAAGTGTTGTTCCCGGCCTGTTTCCCGGCTATCTTTTCAGTTATGATCCAAGTCGAGATTCCCAACCTCCCCAGTTTGTTTTGGCCCCCCTCTTTCATCTCGACTAGGTCAGCCTTTTATTTCCCCATGTCCGTGTTATTTTATCTCTTTCCCACTCCCTTAGCGAGAGTGCTTCTTGATTCTGTCCCCTGGGCAGAATACAGCGGCCTCTCTATTTTGAGGGTTGGACGGGCCCTACTAACACGAATTATGTTTAGTTTAAATATTTGTTGAATTTTTAGTTTGTTATTGGGTTCATCTCCCTCCCCACTTTCATCTTTTCATTATTAGAATTTTAATGTATTTTATTATCATTCAAATTTTTATGGTGTGGGGCGCGTTTTTTGTAGGTTCCCCTGGTGTGGATGTGGTATTATGGTGGATGAAGGTTTGAATGGCGACGGATGAGTTCTTGTGGTGAATGAGATAATTGTAATGTATGAATGGGTCGCGAATCTGATTAGCTAGGTATAGGATAGTAAGTAATGACCAGCCTTTACCCCTCCCCTTTTTCGGCCTTGTGCCACAATTTGTACTTTTTGTGCAAATAAATCATGTCTCTACGCGGCTCCCGTCTCTGACTGTACGTGGTATTGTCTTGTATTAAGTTACAACCGGTTTTATTTTTGTCTGTCAGCTGGTCGCGAACTGAACCAGTTGCCCAGACGCTTGGATATTTTAGCACTGAAGAGTGAAAGTTAAGTTTAGTTTTTTACTTTTTCAGTTTCAAAACTCTTTTGAATTCCCTTTTTTAATTTTTTGTTTTAGCGTATATTTTAAGTTTTTACATTTTCCGTTTATTTCTTTTCTGTTTTCTTTTGCTACCCTCCCCCGGTTTTTATTTGCATTTTTCTCTTTTGTTGAATTATATATTGTCCTTGTTTGCCCCGTTTTATTTTCCAGTTTTATTTATTTTTCAATATATATATTTCCTTATCTTCGTTCGCCGTGGTAGGACTTTAAAATCCTACCATGGTGGATATTAACAACAAAACACCGGTTGACGACCCGGTGTCACCTAGTAAAACGGCCTGGTCACAAAATAGGCCGATGACAAAAGATGCCAATTTTTACAAAGAGCAAAGGAAGTTTTTTGAAGTCTCCTTCAAGGGGACTGAATTTCTGACCATTGAGGAGGCGTTCAAGTACATCCGGACAAGGACAATATCTCTGCTGACTTCGGACGTTAAAACGCGGAAGTTGATTGGAGTCAGCAGGGACAGTATGGAAGAAGCCTTAAAGGCTTTAAAATTAAATCCCAAGCTTCTCGCAAGGAGAACTAATGCCTTGTGGGACATCTTGCTGGCTACGGAGCAACAGGCGAAGGAGCTGGCAGGAAGTGTTCTTTTGACGAAAAGCCTGCGCCTGCAGACTGAGTATATGGGTACTCGCAGGACCAAGGTGACGGTTCACGGCGTTCCAGCGGATGTATCAGAGGATAGAATGGGGGCCTTCTTTGCCTTATATGGCGAAGTACATGAAGTGAAGGCCCTCACAAGCAAGATTGGTATTGCCACTGGAGACCTTGAGATACAGATCACCGTGAACCAAGAAAACTATAGAAACCTGCCGAATACTCTGATGTGCAGGCAGAGGAAGATGCTGGTGGTAGTGGAAGGCAGACGACCCTTTTGTTGGTTTTGCGACACTTTGGGCCACATGGCCAAGGAGTGCCCTGCAAAAAACAAAAAACCGAGTCCAATAGTACCAACATCTGAAGCAACAACAACAGCGGCAACAAAAGAAGTAACAGCTACAACAGTGGAGAAGACCCCAGACGAGGGATCATCAGCAAAGTCGGCGGAGGAACCCTGGAAGGTGGTAGTGAGGGGTAAGAAGTCCCCTAATGTCCGGGCCACACAGGAGACTCCTCAACCCAAGAAGAGCCAAGAGAAGGAGGTGCAACCTCCCAAGAAGGGAGCGGAGAAATCCCCAAAATCTCCAAAGAAGCAGCAGCAGCAAAAACCCCAACAGCCAGAAAGGCAGCAGCAGCAGCAGCGAAAACAGCCCAAAAAGCAGCAGGAGATAGAGATGGAGGTGGAAGAAATTCCTCCCCCTCGGCAGACATCCCTTAAAAGAGCAAGGGAGGAAAGTGACGACGAACAGTCGCAGGGCCACTCTGACCGGGGTAGGGCAGAGAGAGTCAGGGATAGAACCAGGGCAATCTCCGTCCCCGCCTCTTTTGAAGATATAAAGCAACCCCAAAGATCCAGACGTCACACTTCCTCTCCCACCCGCATTATTTCCCCCTCCCCCTTCACTTCTCCCATCAGCCCACTTTCCACCCCCCTCAGACATCCACTTCTTCCCCCCCTCATCCATCAAGGGAGAAGAAGAAAAAGAAGAAAAAGGCGTTTTCAGGCCCGGAGCAGGTCTGCAAAGTGGATAGGGACGAATATAAGAAGGGCCTTGCTAAGCAGAGGAAGGCCCTGTTAGGGTCCCTATATAAGATGGAGCAAATTGACGGGAAAAGCGTAGAAGATCCCCGAAACTTCCCCGAGGCCCCAGGAGTTATAACCTGTATAAGGGAAACTGGGGGCCAACTAGAAGTGTGGAACCATCTGTACGAAGCTAAGGCAGCGTTCCCTAACATGAGAATTTTGGAACTAGAAAATGTAAATTTAAAAAAATTGCGACAATTTTGCTCTGGGAGGGTCCCGGTATTGCTCCATCCCTCCTTATATAGGGCTGTAAAATTAATTTATTCCACGGACGTCGGCGGGATTGTCTCGGGCGGGAGGATGACGACGGAATTGGGTACAGGAAGCCTGGGACAATCCGTCGGGGTCCTGTCAGCTGCAGATTTCCGCCCTGTATGTACTTAGGTTATTTGCTGTAATTTTTCTTTTTTGCAGGCCTAGCAAATGTCTATTAAGATAGCCAGTTTGAATGTGAAGGGCTTGAGAGGTCGGAGCAAGGCTGCCCGCCTGCTTCGGGATCTCCTGTCCTTCAGCGTGGATGTTGCCGCGATTGAAGAGACCCACTTTGTTTGCTCGACCGATGCCTGTGTGCTGTCTAACGACTTTGTCGTCTATTCAGCATATGGGGACCGGCTTGCCAGAGGAGTTTCTTTGCTAGTTAGACGGACTCTCGATGCGAAGGTGGACCTTGTGCATACAGATGCCGAGGGCCGGTTAATCGTGGCCGATATTGCCGTGAAAAGTGGTTCGTTTCGGGTCGTTGCGGTTTATGCGCCCAACGACTGGGAGGAGCGGGGTTCCTTTTTTCGGCGGTTGGGGCCGTTCCTAGTCGATTCTTCAGGCCTAGTTCTAATGGGGGACTGGAATGCCGTCCTGGACCCCAAGTTAGACAGGGGGTGGGGCGCTAGTGGGAGAAGGGGCGATCGTTGCCTGGTCGATCTGATTGGCGATTATGGTCTCGTCGATAGATACCGGGTCGATCATCCCAGCGGGAAAATGTGGACGTGGGCTCTTAGCTGGCCGTCTGACAAGGTAGTTAGCTACATTGACAGAATGTTAGTTCGTAGAGCCGACATAGACTTGTTAGATTGTCCCACGTTCCACTGGGTAGGCTACACGGATCACAAACTCGTTTGTGCCCGTGTGGCGTTAGAACATAGGCCTAGAATGGCTGGTTACTGGAAGTTCAATCTGTCTTTACTGGACAGGCGGGACTTCCAGGAGCAGCTAATTAAATTAGTGCAGCGGGAGCTAGTGGGGGCGGTTATCGGGAATAGGTGGTGGGAGAAATTTAAGGATAGAATTAGGTCTTTCACCACTGATTTCAGCAAACGGCTCGCTCTAGATAAAGCTGACAAGGTGAAGACACTTAAGTCTAATTTTTCCCGGGCGGAGGCTGGGGGGGATCCCCTAGAGATAGCCCTAGCTAGGGAGGCCCTGCAGCGTTCGAATAGCGAGCGCTACATGGGTCAGGTAATTAGGCATAAGTTAAGTAAGATATCTAACGAAGCTGTGAACCTGGGCGCAGATCTGCGTCGGGAAGAAGTCCGTCGAGGTGGTGATCGTTGCATTCGTCAAGTCAAAACCCCGGAGGGGCGTACTCTGCGGTCGACTGACGACATGTGCGAGGCGTTTCGGCGGCATTTCGAGAGCCGCTTTACCAAGGAGCCTGGTCTCCGTGAGGAGGAGTTTCGCAGCTATTTGGCTGACTTTCCTCGGCTTGAGCCGACTGAAGCAGCTAGCTGCGAGGGAGAGATCACGGAGGGCGAAGTCTACGAGGCACTGAAGAAGGTCGGCAGAGGCAAGTCGCCCGGTCTGGATGGTTTGCCTTATGAATTGTACTTGAAGCTGTCGCACATCTTTGTTCCGATTTTGACAGCAGTGTTCAACAACTGGTTTCGGTCGGGGTCCATCCCCAATCGCATTTCCAGGGGTGTGATCACTCTGTTGAAAAAGGGCAAGGGTGTTGGGGGGAAACTAGATGATTATAGGCCCATAACTCTGCTAAACACAGAGTTAAAGATTATGGCCAAGATCCTGCAGGAGCGTTTGCAGTCAGTTGCCGAGTCTCTGTTGGGACCTGAGCAGACTTGTTCTGTGAGGGGCCGAACAATTCAGAGCAACCTGCATTTGATCCGCACGATCCTAGAGGGGGTAAAAGACGACGAAGAAGCCGCGCTGATCAATTTGGATCAGTCCAAGGCATTTGATAGGGTCGACCATCGCTACCTTGCTACTGTCCTGCAGGCCGCCGGATTCGCACCCGACTTCTGCCGCTGGTTTAGCCTCCTGTATCGCTCCCCCAGTGCTGTGGTACAGGTGAACGGAAAGTTGTCGGGCGCTTTTGTTCTGTCCAGGTCGGTTCGTCAGGGTTGTCCGCTGTCGCCTCTCCTTTATGCTTTGGCGTTGGAGCCTCTCCTGCGCCGGCTGAAGGACGAGGCGTGCAGTCCGGCCCTACGCGGGATCGCCGTTCCTGGAGGGGCTCGAGCCAGGGTTTCCGCGTACGCCGATGACGTATCCGCTTTCGTGTCGTCCCTTAACGATATTGTGGCGGTGCAGAAGGCGCTTGATCGGTACGAGAAGGTGACAGGGGCCAAGATAAACCGCGACAAGTCTTCCGGCTTGCGATTAGGTGCCTGGAAGGGGCGTGATCTTCCGGGCCGCTTCGGTTGGACGGACGGTCCTGTCCGCATTCTTGGAGTGTGGTTTGGACCCGACCTCCAGCTGAAGAAAAATTGGTCTGAAGTACTAGCAAAGGTCGTTTCTGCCGGTAAGACTTGGAATCGACGGAGGTTGTCCGTAAAGGGCAGGGCGGAGGTGTGTGTTACATACATTTTCCCCCTGATTCTTTATCGCTTGTCAGTACTTCCTCTCTGTAAGGCCCAGAAGAAGGCGCTCGAGCAAGCGCTATCCTCCATTTTATGGAGGGGACGCGCGAACAGGGTCGACAGACGAGTCTGCACCAAACGTCCGTGTCATGGGGGGCTGGGAATGCCACACTTGCAGAGTCACATCCGTGCCTCTCGGTTGGCTTTCCTAAGCCGCGCATTGACTGGAGGAGACCCGATTCTCGAGGGGATTGTTAGGGACGCCTTCCTTAGCCTTACAATCAATCCCCCCATCTCGAAGGCCGAGCGCCATTGTAGGTCTCGAGATGAATCGCTTTTCCTCAGCGAGTGTCGGTCAGCCTTGAGGGCTATTCCGCGGTCCAGTGACCTTTCACGGCCTAGGAAGGTCTTCTATCGGGGATTAGTGGAGGGTCGCGCGAAGGATCCTCTACGTGATACGCTCGACTGTTCGGAGGAGGAGTATCGCTCCTACTGGTCTTGGGCGCCAGCGGAGGATTATCTCAGTAACCCTGAGTTTTCGCTTACCTGGCGATTGGCTCGGAATCGGCTGCCTCTCAACGACAAGGCTTTCATATGGGGCTTGGCGGACTTGCCAGACTGTGAACGGTGTGGCCTTGGATTAGAAGAAACGGCTTCGCACGCCTTCTACCATTTCTCCCGGGTCCGCCCCTTATGGGACCATGTCGGCGAGCTGACGGCTCGTCTCGCTCCCGAAGAACTCGTGTCCATTGATCGTGCATACGCGTGTGACAATGTGTCGCCCCCGTATTCCGGGGTGAAACGAATGGTGTTTCTGATGCTGCTAGCCACGGCCCGAATGGTGATTTGGACGACGCGCATGGAGGAAGTCTTGCGAGGGAATCAGCTTTCTTATCAGGATCTGATCCGATTCTTTGAGCACCAGCTCAAGATGAAGATTAGAACTGATAGAAAACGATTGCATTCGACAGTCTTTAGCGAAAGGTGGGTAAAAGCGGCGAGCTTGGTTCGTTTGAACGGGGCTAGCCTTGATTTTCTTTTCTAGGTCAACCAAAGTTACATCGGGGTGGTTTCTTGTGGAACCCTCCCCTTGGTTAGGTTAGACAAGCTTAAGTGTACCTAGTTAATGTGAGTAAGTGTTGTTCCCGGCCTGTTTCCCGGCTATCTTTTCAGTTATGATCCAAGTCGAGATTCCCAACCTCCCCAGTTTGTTTGCCCCCCCCCCCCTTTCATCTCGACTAGGTCAGCCTTTTATTTCCCCATGTCCGTGTTATTTTATCTCTTTCCCACTCCCTTAGCGAGAGTGCTTCTTGATTCTGTCCTCTGGGCAGAATACAGCGTCCTCTCTATTTTGAGGGTTGGACGGGCCCTACTAACACGAATTATGTTTAGTTTAAATATTTGTTGAATTTTTAGTTTGTTATTGGGTTCATCTCCCTCCCCACTTTCATCTTTTCATTATTAGAATTTTAATGTATTTTATTATCATCCAAATTTTTATGGTGTGGGGCGCGTTTTTTGTAGGTTCCCCTGGTGTGGATGTGGTATTATGGTGGATGAAGGTTTGAATGGCGACGGATGAGTTCTTGTGGTGAATGAGATAATTGTAATGTATGAATGGGTCGCGAATCTGATTAGCTAGGTATAGGATAGTAAGTAATGACCAGCCTTTACCCCTCCCCTTTTTCGGCCTTGTGCCACAATTTGTACTTTTTGTGCAAATAAATCATGTCTCTACGCGGCTCCCGTCTCTGACTGTGCGTGGTATGGTCTTGTATTAAGTTACAGCCTGTTTTGTTTTTGTCTGTCAGCTGGTCGGGAACTGAACCAGTTGCCAAGACGCTTGGATATTTTAGCACTGAAGAGTGAAAGTTAAGTTTAGTTTTTTACTTTTTCAGTTTCAAAACTCTTTTGAATTTCCTTTTTTAATTTTTTGTTTTAGCGTATATTTTAAGTTTTTACAGTTTCCGTTTATTTCTTTTCTGTTTTCTTTTGCTACCCTCCCCCGCTTTTTATTTGCATTTTTCTCTTTTGTTGAATTATATATTGTCCTTGTTTGCCCCGTTTTCTTTTCCAGTTTTATTTATTTTTTAATATATATATTTCCTTATCTTCGTTCGCCGTGGTAGGACTTTAAAATCCTACCATGGTAGATATTAACAACAAAACACCGGTTGACGACCCGGTGTCACCTAGTAAAACGGCCTGGTCACAAAATAGGCCGATGACAAAAGACCCAAACTTTTATAAAGAACTGAGAAAGAGGTTTGAAGACTCCTTCAAGGGAACTGAATTTCTGACCATTGAGGAGGCTTTCAAGGATATACGGACTAGGACAATATCTCTGCTGACTTCGGACGTTAAAACGCGGAAGTTGATTGGAGTCAGCAGGGACAATGTGGAAGAAGCCTTAAAGGCTTTGAAAATAAATCCTAAGCTTCTCGCAAGGAGAACTAATGCCTTGTGGGATATCTTGCTGGCTACGGAGCAACAGGCGAAGGAGCTGGCAGGAAGTGTTCTATTGACCAAAAGCCTGCGCCTGCAGACTGAGTATATGGGTACTCGCAGGACCAAGGTGACGGTTCACGGCGTGCCAGCGGATGTATCAGAGGATAGGATGGGGGCCTTCTTTGCCTTATATGGCGAAGTACATGAAGTGAAGGCCCTCACAAGCAAGATTGGTATTGCTACTGGAGACCTTGAGATACAGATCACCGTGAACCAAGAAAACTATAGAAACCTGCCGAATACTCTGATGTGCAGGCAGAGGAAGATGCTGGTAGTAGTTGAAGGCAGACGACCCTTTTGTTGGTTTTGCGACACTTTGGGCCACATGGCCAAGGAGTGCCCTGCAAAAAACAAAAAACCTAGTCCAACAGTACCAACATCTGCAGCAACAACAACAGCGGCAACAAAAGAAGTAACAGCTACAACAGTGGAGAAGACCGCAGACGAGGGATCTTCAGCAAAGTCGGTGGAGGAACCCTGGACGGTGGTAGTGAGGGGTAAGAAGTCCCCTAATGTCCGGGCCACACAGGAGACTCCTCAACCCAAGAAGAGCCAAGAGAAGGAGGTGCAACCTCCCAAGAAGGGAGCGGAGAAATCCCCAAAATCTCCAAAGAAGCAGCAGCAGCAAAAACCCCAACAGCCAGAAAGGCAGCAGCAGCAGCGAAAGCAGCCCAAAAAGCAGCAACAGCAGGAGATAGAGATGGAGGTGGAAGAAATTCCTCCCCCTCGGCAGACATCCCTCAAAAGAGCAAGGGAGGAAAGTGACGACGAACAGTCGCAAGGCCACTCTGACCGGGGTAGGGCGGAGAGAGTCAGGGATAGAACCAGGGCAATCTCCGTCCCCGCCGCTTTTGAAGATGTAAAGCAACCCCAAAGATCCAGACGTCACTCTTCCTCTCCCACCCGCATTATTTCCCCCTCCCCCTTCACTTCTCCCATCAGCCCACTTTCCACCCCCCCTCAGGCATCCACTTCTTCCCCCCCTCATCCATCAAGGGAGAAGAAGAAAAAGAAGAAAAAGACGTTTTCAGGCCCGGAGCAGGTCTGTAAAGTGGATAGGGACGAATACAAGAAGGGCCTTGCTAAGCAGCGAAAGGCCTTGTTAGGGTCCCTATATAAGATGGACCAAATTGACGGGAAAAACATAGAAGATCCCCGAAACTTCCCCGAGGCCCCAGGAGTTATAACCTGTATAAGGGAAACTGGGGGCCAACTAGAAGTGTGGAACCATCTGCACGAAGCTAGGGCAGCGTTCCCTAACATGAGAATTCTGGAATTAGAAAATGAAAATTTAAAAAAATTACGACAATTTTGCTCTGGGAGGGTCCCGGTATTGCTCCATCCCTCCTTATATAGGGCTGTAAAATTAATCCATCCCACTGACGTCGGCGGGATTGTCTCGGGCGTGAGGATGACGACGGAATTGGGTACAGGAAGCCTGGGACAATCCGTCGGGGTCCTGTCAGCTGCAGATTTCCGCCCTGTATGTACTTAGGTTATTTGCTGTAATTTTTCTTTTTTGCAGGCCTAGCAAATGTCTATTAAGATAGCCAGTTTGAATGTGAAGGGCTTGAGAGGTCGGAGCAAGGCTGCCCGCCTGCTTCGGGTTCTCCTGTCCTTCAGCGTGGATGTTGCCGCGATTGAAGAGACCCACTTTGTTTGCTCGACCGATGCCTGTGTGCTGTCTAGCGACTTTGTCGTCTATTCAGCATATGGGGACCGGCTTGCCAGAGGAGTTTCTTTGCTAGTTAGACGGACTCTCGATGCGAAGGTGGACCTTGTGCATACAGATGCCGAGGGCCGGTTAATCGTGGCCGATATTGCCGTGAAAAGTGGTTCGTTTCGGGTCGTTGCGGTTTATGCGCCCAACGACTGGGAGGAGCGGGGTTCCTTTTTTCGGCGGTTGGGGCCGTTCCTAGTCGATTCTTCACGCCTAGTTCTAATGGGGGACTGGAATGCCGTCCTGGACCCCAAGTTAGACAGGGGGTGGGGCGCTAGTGGGAGAAGGGGCGATCGTTGCCTGGTCGATCTGATTGGCGATTATGGTCTCGTCGATAGATACCGGGTCGATCATCCCAGCGGGAAAATGTGGACGTGGGCTCTTAGCTGGCCGTCTGACAAGGTAGTTAGCTACATTGACAGAATGTTAGTTCGTAGAGCCGACATAGACTTGTTAGATTGTCCCACGTTCCACTGGGTAGGCTACACGGATCACAAACTCGTTTGTGCCCGTGTGGCGTTAGAACATAGGCCTAGAATGGCTGGTTACTGGAAGTTCAATCTGTCTTTACTGGACAGGCGGGACTTCCAGGAGCAGCTAATTAAATTAGTGCAGCGGGAGCTAGTGGGGGCGGTTATCGGGAATAGGTCTGAAGTACTAGCAAAGGTCGTTTCTGCCGGTAAGACTTGGAATCGACGGAGGTTGTCCGTAAAGGGCAGGGCGGAGGTGTGTGTTACATACATTTTCCCCCTGATTCTTTATCGCTTGTCAGTACTTCCTCTCTGTAAGGCCCAGAAGAAGGCGCTCGAGCAAGCGCTATCCTCCATTTTATGGAGGGGACGCGCGAACAGGGTCGACAGACGAGTCTGCACCAAACGTCCGTGTCATGGGGAGCTGGGAATGCCACACTTGCAGAGTCACATCCGTGCCTCTCGGTTGGCTTTCCTAAGCCGCGCATTGACTGGAGGAGACCCGATTCTCGAGGGGATTGTTAGGGACGCCTTCCCTAGCCTTACAATCAATCCCCCCATCTCGAAGGCCGAGCGCCATTGTAGGTCTCGAGATGAATCGCTTTTCCTCAGCGAGTGTCGGTCAGCCTTGAGGGCTATTCCGCGGTCCAGTGACCTTTCACGGCCTAGGAAGGTCTTCTATCGGGGATTAGTGGAGGGTCGCGCGAAGGATCCTCTACGTGATACGCTCGACTGTTCGGAGGAGGGGTATCGCTCCTACTGGTCTTGGGCGCCAGCGGCGGATTATCTCAGTAACCCTGAGTTTTCGCTTACCTGGCGATTGGCTCGGAATCGGCTGCCTCTCAACGACAAGGCTTTCATATGGGGCTTGGCGGACTTGCCAGACTGTGAACGGTGTGGTCTTGGATTAGAAGAAACGGCTTCGCACGCCTTCTACCATTGCCCCCGGGTCCGCCCCTTATGGGACCATGTCGGCGAGCTGACGGCTCGTCTCGCTCCCGAAGAACTCGTGTCCATTGATCGTGCATACGCGTGTGACAATGTGTCGCCCCCGTATTCCGGGGTGAAACGAATGGTGTTTCTGATGCTGCTAGCCACGGCCCGAATGGTGATTTGGACGACGCGAAAGGAGGAAGTCTTGCGAGGCAATCAGCTTTCTTATCAGGATCTGATCCGATTCTTTGAGCACCAGCTCAAGATGAAGATTAGAACTGATAGAAAACGATTGCATTCGACAGTCTTTAGCGAAATGTGGGTAAAAGCGGCGAGCTTGGTTCGTTTGAACGGGGCTAGCCTTGATTTTCTTTTCTAGGTCAACCAAAGTTACATCGGGGTGGTTTCCTGTGGAACCCTCCCCATGGTTAGGTTAGACAAGCTTAAGTGTACCTAGTTAATGTGAGTAAGTGTTGTTCCCGGCCTGTTTCCCGGCTATCTTTTCAGTTATGATCCAAGTCGAGATTCCCAACCTCCCCAGTTTGTTTTGGCCTCCGTTTTCATCTCAACTGGATCAGCCTTTTACTTCCCCATGTCCGGGTTATTTTATCTCTTTCCCACTCCCTTAGCGAGAGTGCTTCTTGATTCTGTCCTCTGGGCAGAATACAGCGGCCTCTCTATTTTGAGGGTTGGACGGGCCCTACTAACACGAATTATGTTTAGTTTAAATATTTGTGGAATTTTTAGTTTGTTATTGGGTTCATCTCCCTCCCCACTTTCATCTTTTCATTATTAGAATTTTAATGTATTTTATTATCATCCAAATTTTTATGGTGTGGGGCGCGTTTTTTGTAGGTTCCCCTGGTGTGGATGTGGTATTATGGTGGATGAAGGTTTGAATGGCGACGGATGAGTTCTTGTGGTGAATGAGATAATTGTAATGTATGAATGGGTCGCGAATCTGATTAGCTAGGTATAGGATAGTAAGTAATGACCAGCCTTTACCCCTCCCCTTTTTCGGCCTTGTGCCACAATTTGTACTTTTTGTGCAAATAAATACTGTCTCTACGCGGCCCCAAGGCTAAGATCAAAGTGTAGTATCTGTTCGCAGATTACTCTCTGAATGATCGCCTATGGGGCCGGGATTCCTTCTCCGATACAGGCCGGCGGCAGGGATTCGTCCCTGCGCTGGTAGTATCGTGGCTAAGTCTGACTAGCTATGACCAGCTTGGACAAGCTATGACCAGCCAAGACCAGCCAAGACCAGCTATGACTAGCTAAAGCCAAAGCACTGCGACCCGGGTGAAAACTCGGGTCCATTCCCCCTCCCTCCCCACGTTAAACTCCGACCTTGTGTCACAACCTGGCCATGTGGGAGGTCAAGTAAATCCCAAGGCTAAGATCAAAGTGTAGTATCTGTTCGCGGATTACTCGCTGAATGATCGCCTATGGGGCCGGGATTCCTTCTCCGATACAGGCCGGCGGCAGGGATTCGTCCCTGCGCTGGTAGTATCGTGGCTATGTCTGACTAGCTATGACCAGCTCTGACCAGCTTGGACAAGCTATGACCAGCCAAGACCAGCTATGACTAGCTAAAGCCAAAGCACTGCGACCCGGGTGAAAACTCGGGTCCATTCCCCCTCCCTTCCCACGTTAAACTCCGACCTTGTGTCACAACCTGGCCATGTGGGAGGTCAAGTAAATCCCAAGGCTAAGATCAAAGTGTAGTATCTGTTCGCAGATTACTCACTGAATGATCGCCTATGGGGCCGGGATTCCTTCTCCGATACAGGCCGGCGGCAGGGATTCGTCCCTGCGCTGGTGGTATCGTGGCTACGTCTGACTAGCTCTGACCAGCTTGGACAAGCTATGACCAGCTAAGACCAGCCAAGACCAGCTATGACTAGCTAAAGCCAAAGCACTGCGACCCGGGTGAAAACTCGGGTCCATTCCGCTTCCCCTTCCCACGTTAAACTCCGACCTTGTGTCACAACCTGGCCCTGTGGGAGGTCAAGTGAATCTCGAGGAATCACGAGATCTCGGTCTCTACGCGGCCCCAAGGCTAAGATCAAATGTAGTATCTGTTCGCAGATTACTCACTGAATGGTCGCCTATGGGGCCGGGATTCGTTCTCCGATACAGGCCGGCGGCAGGGATTCGTCCCTGCGCTGGTAGTATCGTGGCTACGTCTGACTAGCTATGACCAGCTTGGACAAGCTATGACCAGCTAAGACCAGCCAAGACCAGCTATGACTAGCTAAAGCCAAAGCACTGCGACCCGGGTGAAAACTCGGGTCCATTCCCCCTCCCTTCCCACGTTAAACTCCGACCTTGTGTCACAACCTGGCCCTGTGAGAGGTCAAGTAAATCCCGTGTAGTATCTGTTCGCAGATTACTCACTGAATGATCGCCTATGGGGCCGGGATTCGTTCTCCGATACAGGCCGGCGGCAGAGATTCGTCCCTGCGCTGGTAGTATCGTGGCTACGTCTGACTAGCTCTGACCAGCTTGGACAAGCTATGATCAGCTAAAGCACTGCGGCCCGGGTGAAAACTCGGGTCCATTTCCCCTCCCCTTCCCACGTTAAACTCCGACCTTGTGTCACAACCTGGCCCTGTGGGAGGTCAAGTAAATCCCGCGAATCAAGAGATTGGTTCTCTGTCTCGTTTTTTTACGACCGTTATTTTTCAGCTCGTGGGATTATCTGTTTACGTCAACGACCTTTTGTTTGTGTGAACTGTTTTGTTACGTTAAGTTGTTTTTTCTGTTTTTCTTTCGTACTGACATTCTTTGCAAAAAAAAAGTTTGTTTTTTTTTCTTTTATCACCCCTCTTTTCACTATATTCATTCATTTTAAAATTAGGTTTTTATTTTGTTTTATATTTCTATAACCCTCCCCTTTAAAATCCTTCTTTGTTTCCACGTATTTATTTTGTCTTACCTTTTAAATTTCTCTTCATTTATTACGTATTAATTGTTTCTTTTCCTTTATAAAAATATCATTTAAGTCCGTCCTTTTTATCATTTAAGATTTTCTGTGTTAAAATTTCCGTTTATATTTATTAATCTGTCTTTATTATTGTTTGTGTTTCGTTCGTCTTCTGGTCGGACTAGATTTTTCTAGCGGCCATATTGTAAATTTTTTAATTTATTGTTTCGTATTTTTTAAAAAAGTTATCGTTAAACGTTTTCCTTTTTCCTGTATTATTGTATTAATTTTTGTTTTGCAATTGTAACCTTTCTTTTTCCGTTTTAAAAGTTTTTTGTGACCGTTACTTGATTTATATTTATCTTTTTCGTTTAACTTTATTGTTTACATTTCGCCGCTAGGCAATCCTTGTTTTTGTTAATTTCTGTATGTGACTTTAGCTGTACTTTTGTAATTAATTTGTTGCTCGTCTCGCTTTCCGGCGAGTTTTGTAATTTATTTATTTATTTTATTTTTATTTTTTTCACTAATAGGCAAGTTTCACTTAGTTCTACCCTACCCCACGCCTATAGGCGATCTTTGTTTTCTTTCCATCCATCCCCTTCCTTTCCCTTCCCTTCCCGTCGTATGATTTTTTTTTTAAAATGAATAAAAAGAAAAAAAAGCCATTTCTTTTTTGATAAAAAAGAAAAAACCAGTAATAGACATTAAAAAGTCTGTTAAAAGACATTTATTTTCTATAGATAAAAAACCGCCTGACAAAGACGATCCACATGAGTACCCACTTTTAGAGGACACTTTGGAAGAACAAAATAGGCCTAGTCCTAATAATAGTAAAAAAAACGTAGTAGATGAAAATAGTCCAAATAAAAAAGCTACGGAAGCCCAAAAGGGTCAGAATCCAAAAGCTTTGGAAGCCGAAATTACGGAAGCCGAAAATGGCCAAAATCGAATGGAAGCTAATAAGGGCAAAAATACAGAAAGTATGGAGGCTATTAATGGCCAGAATACTGAAAGTATGGAGGCCAATAATAGCCAAAACGACAATGATATGGAGGCCAGTAATGGCCAACACAAACAAAAGAACAAGTCAGAGGCCGGGGAATCGCCCTCTTGTTGGTCGTCCCCACCAAAATGTATTATCAATTTAGCGGAGTTCTTGGAGCGTGCTAAGAGTTACGCTCACCTTGTCGTAGAAGGTGGACTTTTAGAAGACCCCATAGAACTAAAGAAAATTGAAAAAAGGATTGTGTCAGTTTTCGTCGTCGACAAGCGTACGCGCAAAATTTGTCGTTCGACGAAAATCACTGTGTTGAAAACACTAGAGTCCTTGGGGTTTAAGCCCCTCAGAATAGTTAAGGGAGCAAAATACTTCATGTGGGACGTACTGCTACCCACGCCTGAAGATTGCGTTGCTATGTCGAGCCGGGATCTTATAACGAAAGATCTCATAATACGAACGGAGTACGAAGGCCGAAGACGGACCAGCCTGGCAGTATATGAGATCCCTCCTCAGGTTATCGGGGAACACATTGCTGCCTTTTTGTCCCAGTATGGCGAAATTCTGGACGCCTCCTGTGATAGCCTGAACGGGGGGTGGAGCTTTGATATTATGTTGGACGAGAAGGCCTTCCGCTCCATCCCCAACTGTCTGGATGTTGGTAGCTTGAAGTTACCGGTCATAGTAACTGGCCGAAAACCGGTATGCTGGAAGTGTGGAGAGATTGGTCACCTCTCCTCTTCCTGCCCAGGGAGGAAGGCCCCTGGCAGTCAAGCACCAGTAGACCAAAATCCCCCTCTGACCGAGTCTTTACCTTCCGCCTCGCCTGTAGTGGGCGTACCTTCTGCTGGGACCGGGTCGGTTAATCCGCTGGTTGGTGAAACATCGAAAACCACTTTCCCCAAAGAGCCTTCGCCCGCTGCTTGTGCAGTTGTAGAGAAGGGGGAGGGGGAATGGCTGGTAGCTGGTAAGGCCAGAGGGAAGCACCGGACAGCGGGTCCTCAGTCCCCTGAAACCCCAAGGGCGAAAGACACGGACAGCCCCACTCCATCTTGCAACGCTAAGGGCGATGCCCCGGCCTCTCAGCTATCATTCAAAGAAAAACAAAAAAAGTATGACCCAGGTTTTGAAAAAACTGAGAAAGTTAAAGAACTGAAAAAAAAAATTAGATCGTCAAAAACAGTCCCAAAACACAGAGCCTATTCCATCCACGTCCTCTGCCCAGTCTGCACTCTCTCCCATGAAGAAACTTTCCCCTCCGTCAACCCGGTCCAACTCTCGTCCTCACAGTAGAGATCCTAGCCCCTACAATCATAGGTCCTACTATACTCCCCTTCAAACCCCTACTGCTTCTCCTGTTAAACCGAGATCCTCCAGCACACCTCGGAAAACTGCCTGTCCTTCCCCCTCTACTAAAGCAGAAATGCCCCCTCCCGCTACAAAACGGCAGAGAAGCCCTGCTCAGGAGAGGAAAGAAAGGGAAAAAATCACAGAAACTTATATTCAACACAGGGGAGGTTGTCTGTCGCGTTTCACCGGCTCAGGCCGAGAGAGCCAGCGATTACGGTAATCGCATAAAAGAACTAAAATACCTGCTGTCTATAAGTCAATATGCGGACCTAGACGTAGAGGTTCCACAGAACTTCCCACTTGCGCAAAGGGTTCTAACTGTGATTAGAACCGGAACTGGTGCGAAACGGATATGGGCAATGGTGGATGAGGCCATCAGCGCTTACAAGATGGCCTTACCCATAGCCATTGTGGAAAACGACCAACTCAATCATCTGAGGCAATTTTGTGCAGGGAGGGTCCCCATTTTAGTTCACCCATCCCTGTACAGGGCTCTTAAACTGACATTTCCCTGGGATATCGGCGGAATCTCTCAAGTCGGCTCTATCAAGAATGAGATGGGTCACGGGTCTATGGGAGAGGCTGTCGGTATCCTCACCCCAGCCATGTTCAAACCAGTATCACAACACTAATCGGTTTTCATCATGGCTCTTTGGTTAGCAAGTTTGAATGTCCGAGGCCTGAGGTCGGAGTCTCGAAGGGTGAGGCTCGTTCGCGATCTTCAGCGCCTCGGGGTGGATGTATGTTGCGTGCAGGAAACCCGTTTTTTATCTCGGGATTATGAAGACATTCTGTCTAAGGGGTTCGACCTCTTTTCAGCATGTTTTGATGGACGCTCGAGGGGTGTTTCCTGGCCGGTGAGCAAGTCTCTGGAAGCGGTGTGTGCTCTTGTCTTCGCGGATCCGGCGGGCAGGCTTTGCGTGCTGGATATTACCATAAAGGATAAGGCTCTTCGTCTCATTGGTGTTTATGCGCCCAATGACCATGCGCAGCGGTCTGTTTTGTTTCGGCAGATCGAGCCGTTTCTGACGACTTCTCGTTCGGTAGTTCTAGCGGGTGATTGGAATGTCGTCCTTGATCCCGATATAGATCGTATAGGGTAAAAACCGGGTACTAACAATCCGGATGTGAAACCATTTCGAGACTTTATCGACGCGTTTGATCTCGTCGATAAGTATCGAAATGAACACCCCCGGGAGGTAGCATGGACTTGGACGAGGGGAGGCAGCTCGGTGGTTAGCGCAAGCTACATCGACCGAGTTCTAGTTAAGAGAGTCGAAGTAGGGCTCTTAGAATGTCCAAGCTTCCATTTTATAGTTTACTCGGATCATAGGCTTGTCCGGGTCTGGGTAAACTTAGATAAGCCTAGGGTTAAGATGGCTGGGTATTGGAAATTGAACTCATCATTATTTGGTGAGCAAGATTTCCGGGACCAGCTTTTACTAATGCTACAGCGGGAATTGTCGGGGCTGTGGTTGGGAATAGATGGTGGGACTTTCTAAAATCCAAACTTTGGTCTTTTGCTGCTGATTTTAGTCGACGACTCAACCTAGCAAGGCTAGCAGCGCAAAAGTCTCTAGAGGCAAAAGTTGATCGGGCGGTTAAATCCCGTGATAGTGGGGACATAGCCATAGCTAAGGCGGAGCTGGCCTCCTTGCTTATCAAGAAGGATCAAGCTCTGTTAGTTAGGGCTAGGATAAAAAGAATGTCTTGCGAGGCTACGAATATGGCCGCTTCATTGCGTTCAGAGGAACTTTGTAGGGCAACTAATCGGCATATCGCGAGCATCACATTGCCGGATAAGCGGACGGTGACTACAGACGTGGGCATTTGCGAGGCTTTTCGAGACTACTTTCAGGAGCTTTTTACCAGGGAGCCCGGTCTGAGCACTGCTCAGTTCGATGACTATTTAGCCGACTTTCCCCGCCTTGAGGCGGCTGAAGCGGCTGGGTGCGAGGGGCCCATAACAGAGTCTGAGATCTGGGATGCGCTGAAACAGATAGACCTGGACAAGACTCCGGGATTAGATGGTCTTCCCTATGAAATGTACTTGAGGCAGTCGCCCGTCTTTGTCCCCTTGCTCGCACTGATTTACAACAACTGGTTTAAGCAGGGGTCTATTCCTCAACGCTTCACCAGGGGTGTGATCAAGTTGCTTCGCAAGAAGAAAGACGGTGGGGATGGGGTAGATAATTATCGGCCTTTGACGATGTTAAATACAGAGTTGAAGATTTTAGCCAAGGTCTTAGCTGACCGTTTGCAGTTTGTCCTCTCTAGTCTGATTGGTCCCGAGCAGACTTGTGCTGTGAAGGGCAGGACTATTCAGGACAACCTTCATATGGTTCGCTTGATCATTGAGAAAGTCGACAGTGATGCCGCGCTGATCAATTTGGATCAGTCCAAGGCTTTCGATAGGGTTGACCATCGGTTTCTGGAGGCTGTGCTTTCGGCCGCCGGTTTCGGGTCGCACTTTCGCACTTGGATCCGGCTGCTGTATGCGTCCCCCGGTGCGCTGGTAGAAGTGAATGGGGTAAGATCGAAACCTTTCATTTTGTCTCGCTCTATTCGTCAAGGTTGTCCGCTGTCTCCATTGCTGTACGTTCTTGCGTTGGAACCTTTCCTGTGTAAGTTGAAGACAAATCCGGTCCTTCGCGGAATTTCCCTACCTGGTGCTACCACATCGGCCAGGTACTCCGCCTATGCTGATGACGTTTCGGTTCTGGTGTCGAGTAGGGCCGAAATTAACGAAGTCAGCAAATAAATCAACGGTTATGAGACGGTGACAGGGGCCAAGATCAACCGCGATAAGTCTGTTGGCTTGCGGTTGGGTTCGTGGAAGGGAGTTTCTCTTCCCGGACCTTTCCTCTGGACGGACGGGCCGGTCAAGATACTCGGCATCTGGTTCGGTCCCGACCTCCTGTTGGAAATGAATTGGTCGGAGGTGCGGAAGAAGGCCGAGTTTACAGTACGTCTGTGAACTCGGAGGAATCTTTCCTTGAAGGGGAGGGCGGAAGTATGTGCTACGCACATCTACCCGATTCTCCTTTACCGACTCTCCGTACTTCCACTCCCGTCTAGCACTTTACTGGCGTTTGTAAGGCTCTTTCTTGTGGAGAGGCAAGGCTGCCATGGTTAGTCGCGAGATCTGTTACCTCCATCCCTCTGATGGCGGTCTGGGGATGCCTTGCGTTGAGACTCGTCAACATACGCTTCGCATTTCATACCTAGACCGGATGTGCATGCAAGTGGATGAGAACGGCGAATTTTGGAAGGAAGACGTCCATAAACATTTTCCATCCTTGAGAAATGTGCGCTCGTGTGAGGAGGAGGTCACCCGTACTCCTCGAGGCGAGGGCTCTTTCTATCGTGAATGTCGGATTGCCCTCAAGCGACTCTTACCGGCGAAGGATGGCCTCTCCGACGTCCAGCCGTTGTCCCGTAAGGCATTATATCAGGTGTTAGTTAGGGGGAACGTTCAAGATAGTCTGATAGGCGAGCTCGGTCTGACGAAGCGGGAGGCTCGCTGCATATGGCCTTGGGCGCCCGGGTTGAAATGTCTCACTAACCCTGAGGCATCACTCACCTGGCTGGTGATTCGAAGGGCCCTCTGGGTCGCCAAAAGACTTCGCTCAGCGGGTTTGGTAAAGTCGCCAAACTGCGTTCGCTGCAGTGGGGAGGTGGAGACCCTAGGTCACGCCTTCTTTCATTGTAGTGTTGTAGTTCCGCTGTGCAAGTTTGTTGAAGACATCATGGTTCGCATGCTGCACGGAAAGTTTTTTGTCCTCGAGGCCAGTTCCGTCTGTAGCAATATAGTACCGCCGTTGACTAAGGCTGAGCACTATGTGTTCCTTTGCTTACTGGGGGTTATGCTAGTCGTGATATGGACGACGCGACAGAAGGAATTCCATGGGGACGAGAAGTTTAACTCTTCCCAACTGATCTTGTTCTTTAAGCATCAGCTTAAAGTCAAGATCAGGACGGAAAGGAGGCGACTCCATCCATTGGAATTTGGCGAAAGGTGGGTGAGTCTTGCGCGTCTCTGCAGAGTGAAAGGTGCTGACTTAGAGTGGCATTTTGATGCCGGTTAGGAGGATATTGTTTTTGCTGGGTTGAACATTGGCAACCCACCCCTTAATAGATTAGTCTAGGTCGTTTTGTTGTTTTATTTGTTTTTTTTCTCTCCCGTTATTAAACTTAGCTAGGTTGTGTATGCGCATTGGACCCTTTTATTTTTCGTCCCTATTTGTTTTTCTTTGAGTTTAATTCCCCATCCCTCCCATCGTTAGGTGGCTAGTGTCGTCAGTTCTCTGGTGGATGCGGGGCGACTTTCGTTTCGGGTATGTTGTTTCGTGACTGTTTTTGTGTTTGGATGAGCGTGTGTTTGAGTGAATGGTTGGGATGCACAAATGTTTTATTTCTTTCCAAGTCCCGCATTGATTTCGTCCAGGGAACTGATGTTACTGCTACATTTAGTTGCTTTGTGGGGGTTTTATTACTAACAAAAATTTTGTTTAGTTTCTTGTATATAGTTCTTATACATTTGTAATTACTCATTGGGGTTTTTTAATTGTTTTTTATTCCCACCCACCCACAAACATTGAGTTGTATATATGGGGACTAGTTAGGACATCATGGAGTTTTTGAGGTATTATGGTGTTTGAGGTAAGAATGGTAATGTAAGAATGAGTCGTTTTGGTGAAAGGAATATTGTCAGTTTGTTTGGGTCAGTGATTGCGGTAGCTAAGTTTAAAAGCTAAGACAGAAGAAGACCAGCCTTTTCCCCCCTTTCCCGTTTTCGGCCTTGTGCCACACTTGTACCTTTGTACAATAAATATTGGCGAATCAAGAGATTTTCTGTCCGTCTTGTCATTTTTGTACTCTATTTTGTAGACCGATGAAGTTTGTTTTTATTATTTCCTTTTGACTGTTTTTGAAAAAAAAAAAGAAAAAAAAAAGTCCTTTTGATTTTTGCTTCTCTCCATTTTTTATTTTACCCCCTCTTTTAATTTCTGTTATTTTTTCTTTTTATTTCAGTTTTTTCCAATTTTCCCCCTTTAATTTTTGTTTTCCTTTTGATTTTCTTTTTACCCCCGGTAATTCTTTGTTTTTTTATTTTTTACCCCTTTTTAATATGCAGGCTTTTTCTTTTATTCTAGTTTCTCGTTTTAATTTCCTTCCAACCTTTAATTTTTGTTTTTCATTTCTACCATTTTTTAATTTCCACGCTTTTTCTTTTTAGCCTTCCTTAAAATTTTCATTTTCCTTTAATTTCTGATTTTCGCGTTAATTAATTTTAATTTCTTGTTTCTTTCCTAACCTAACGTTTTTCCATGTTTTTCGTTTTATAATTTGTTTGTACTAAATTCGTTTTGTAATCGTTGTATTGTATAATTTATTTGTTTTTCTTTTGTTTATCGGTTCGACTCGCTTTTCTTTGGGTCGGCCATTTTGAATTTTTGTTTCTAGCTTTGGCTGTTGTCGAAAGTTACGTATTTTCTTTTGTTTATTGTTTTCGACTAGTGTCGGCCATTTTGATTTTTTGTTAATAGCCCCGGCTTTTTTGCCGAAGTTTAGTATTTTCTTTGTTTACCTTGTTTTGAACCGTTTTCTTTGTATTATTTAATTTTCCTCCTTGTGTTTTTTTTAATTATTTCGCCTTTAGGCGATTTTTGTCTGTAAGTTTTACGTGTTTTTTAAAATTTGTAATTGTTTAATTTAGCGGTTTAATTTTTTTACTGGTTAGTCTCGCTTCTTAGAGTCGGCCATCTTTTATTTTATTTTTAACTAGCTTCGGCTAGAGTTTAATCTTATTAGTTTTTCTTATCTATCTTTTCTTTGAATTTTTTTTCTAATTTCCCCTTTTATTTTTTTGCGCCTTTTGGCGTTATTTGTTCCTTTTTGTTTCGCCTTTAGGCGAAATTTATTAAATATCCCTCCCCCTATTCCTCTACTCCCGACCCTCCCCTTTACTTCATCATGGAGAAGAAGGAAAAAAAGCCCCTTCTTTTCTTATTACAAAAAAGAAAACAACCCTTGCTTCCTTCAGAAAGTCTATAAGGAAGCACCTATTTAACCCAAAAAAAGATCCCCCCGATAAAGATAATCCGGAGGAATATCCTGCCCTCCCAAGAACCCCTACTAACGAGGAGATGTTTGAGGTCCTTAAAAGGGCCGCCAAAGGCAGGTTATCGGAAGAGAACCTGAAAATGACCGAGAATAAAGACAACCCAAAAGCTAATATCGAGGTCGGGGATTCGCCCTCTGTTGGAAGTCCCCACCCAAATGTATAATCGATATTGCGGAGTTCTTGGATCGTGCCAAGAGTTACGCTCACCTCGTGGTGAAAGACGGGCTCTTGGAGGATGCAATTGAACTAAAGAAAATCGAAAAAAGAATTGTGTCAGTCTTTGTCGTCGACAAGCGTTCGCGCAAAATTTGTCGTTCGACTAAAGACACAGTGTTTAAAGCACTGGAGTCCCTGGGGTTCAAAACCCTACGAATTGTCAAGGGTAAGGGTTTTTTCATGTGGGACATACTGCTGCCCACAGCGGAAGACTGTTTAAGAGCCACCCGGAGGGAGTTGATCACAAAGGATCTCATCCTCCGTACCGAGTACGAGGGTCGGCGAAGGACCAGCGGGGCAGTATATTTCCTGTCCCAATACGGTGAGATATTGGCCACTTCCTGTGATAGCCTGACTGGGAGATGGAGCTTTGACATGATGCTCGATCGAAAGGCCTTCAGCTCCGCCCCTAACTGGATTGACGTCAGTGACCTGAAGCTGCCGGTCATTGTGACCGGCCGTAAACCAGCCTGCTGGAAGTGCGGAGTGACTGGTCATCTCTCCTCTTCCTGCCCAGAAAAGAAGGCCTCTGCGACTCAGGTCACAAACGACCAAACTCCCCCTCTGACCGAGTCTCCAAAATCCGCCTCGCCTGTAATGGGCATGCCAGCTGCCGGGACCGGAGAGGTTGATCCCCCGGTTGGGTCTCCATCAAAGCCCCCATCCCCCGAAGGGCCCTCTTCCGCCGCTTCTGTGGCTAAGAAGGGGGAAGAAGGGGAATGGCAGGTAGTTGGCAGGGTCAGGGGGAAGCGTCAACCAGCGGGTCCTCAGTCCCCTGAAGCCTCGGGGACTAAAGACACAAACAGCCCCACTCCCTCTATCAACAGCAAGGGCGACGCCCCAACCTCTAATCTGAACATCGATGAGCAAAGGAAAAAGTACGATCCAGGTTTTGAAAAAAACTGAAAAGATTAAGGCTCTAAAGAAACAGCTCGATGATCAAAAAAAAGGAAAATCATCTCCATCAAAGAAATCCTCCACTTCACAGTCTCCTAAACCCTCACAAGTCAAATCTCCCACTAAAATAAAGGCCACTCCCTCCACATCCTCCAACCCGCCTCCTCCTTCTTCACGTCCGTCAACCCCTAGAGTGAAGACTTCCCCTCCCACACCTTCCACTTCTTATGCCCAGCCCCAAATCCCTCTCAGTAGAGACCCCAGCCCTTTTAGACAATCAAGTACACCACGTAACTCTCCCAGTCCTTCTCCCATTAAATCTTCCCAAATGCACCCTCCATTTACCAAGAGGCCCAGAAGCCCCACTCATGATACTGCTGACAGGAAAAAAAAAACTAAACACATATATAATCCCGGAATTGATATTTGCAAAATCTCCCCTCTGCAAGCAGAAAAAGCTAGAGACTATGGGAACAGAATTACCAACCTCAAATATCTTCTATCAATCAAACAATTCGCGGATAAAGATATAGACAACCCAAATAACTTTCCTAATGCTCAAAGGGTATTAACTGTAATACGTTCAGATACTGGTGCCAAACAAATTTGGGCCATGTTGGACGAGGCTATGTCTGCGTTCAACATTACCCCTCCTATAGCCATCGTGCAGAACGATAAACTTCCACATATGAAACAATTTTGTGCAGGGAGGGTCCCGGTTTTCGTTCACCCCTCCCTCTAAAATCCGAAGACGGTTCCATCAAGAATGAAATGGGCCATGGGTCTATGGGAGAGGCTGTCGGTATCCTTACCCCAGACATGTTCAAAGCAGATAAACAACCCTAATCAGTATTCAATATGGCTCTTTGGTTAGCTAGTTTAAATGTCCGGGGCCTGAGGTCAGAGTCTCGCAGGGCGAGGCTCTCTCGTGACCTTCAGCGCCTCGGGGTGAATATCTGTTGCGTACAGGAGACCCGGTTTTCTTCTCATGATCGTGAGGACGTTCTGTCTAGGGGGTTCTCCCTTTATTCAGCATGTTTTGATGGTCGTTCGAGGGGTGTCTCTTGGCTAGTGAGCAGGTCTTTAGATGCTGTATGTACTCTTGTCTTCGTAGATCCGGCGGGCAGGCTTTGTGTGCTGGACGTTACCATAAAAGGTAAGGCTTTACGTCTCATTGGCGTTTATGCGCCCAATATCCATGCTGAGCGACCTGGTCTGTTTCGGCAGATCGAGCCGTTTTTGACGACATCTCGTCGGGTAGTTTTAGCGGGCGATTGGAATGCCGTCCTTGACCCCGATATAGATCGTATAGGGAAAAAACGGGGTACTAACAATCCTGATGTGAAACCATTTCGGGACTTTATCGGCGGATTTGATCTCGTCGATAAGTACCGGAATGAGCACCCTCGGGAGGTAGCATGAACTTGGACTAATAGTGGCAACTCGGATCCTGTGACGCTTGCGAGCTACCTCGACCGAGTCTTAGTTAAGAGAGTCGATGTAGGGCTCTTAGGGTGTCCAAGTTTCCATTACATAGTTTATTCGGATCATAGGCTTATGCGGGTAAACTTAGATAAGCCTAAGGTTAGGTTGGCTGGTTACTGGAAATTCAACTGTTCACTATTCGGTGAGCAGGGATTTCGGGACCAGCTGCAACTAATGATTCAACGGGAATTGCCGGGGGCGGTTTTTGGGAACGCCTGGTGGGGTAAATTAAAATAAAAAATTAGAACGTTTGCTGCCGATTTTAGTCGTCGACTCAATCGAGATAGATTAGCGGCGCAAACTGCTTTAGAAGAAAAAGTTGATCGGGCAGTGAAATCCCGTTTTAGTGGGGATATAGCCTTAGCTAAGGCAGAGTTGGCCTCCTTGCTTATCAAGAAGGACCAAGCTCTGGTAGTTAGGGCTACGTTAAAAAGAATGTCCTCTGAGGCCACGAATATGGCCGCTGAATTGCGTGCAGAGGAGAGTAGGAGTGCGTCTCGGCGACATATCGCGTGCGTCACATTACCGGATAATCGGACCGTGACTACAAACGCGGGGATATGTGAGGTCTTTCGAGATTACTTTCAGGATCTTTTCACCAGGGAGCCCGGTCTGAGCTCTGCTCGGTTCGACTCCTATTTAGCCGACTTTCCCTGCCTCGAGGCAGCTGAAGCGGCTGGGTGCGAGGGTCCCATAACACAGTCTGAGATCTGGGAAGCGCTGAAGCAGGTTGGCCTGGATAAGTCTCCGGGTCATGGTTGTCCGCTCTCGCCTTTGCTTTACGTTCTTGCGTTGGAACCTTTCCTTCGCAAGTTAAAGGCGAATCCGGTCCTGCGTGGAATATCTCTGCCTGGGGCTACCACCGCAGCAAAGTATTCTGCCTATGCTGACGACGTTTCGGTTCTTGTGTCGAGCAGAGCAGAGATTGACGAAGTCAGCAAAGAGGTCAGTGGTTATGAGATGGTGACAGGGGCCAAGATCAATCGCGATAAGTCTGTTGGCTTGCGGTTGGGTGCGTGGAAGGGAGTTTCTCTTCCCGGACCTTTCCTTTGGACGGATGGGCCGATCAAGATACTCGGCGTCTGGTTCGGTCCGGATCTCCAGTTGGAAATGAATTGGTCGGAGGTACGAGGGAAGGCCGAGATCGCGGTTAATCTGTGGTCTCGGAGGAGGCTTTCCCTGAAGGGAAGGGCGGAAGTATGTGTTTCACACATATATCCAATTCTCGTGTACCGACTCTCTGTACTTCCACTTCCGTTTACCCCACTAATTTTATTAGTAAGGCTCTTGTTCTCTTTCTTGTGGAGAGGCAAGGCCGCTATGGTATCTCGGGAGATCTGTTGCCTTCATACCGCTGAGGGCGGCCTGGGTATGCCAAGCATTGAGATTCGTCAACATATGCTTCGCATTGCATTCCTAAAACGATTGTGTCGCGAATCGGATGAGGTGGGAGCCTTCTGGACGAAAGACGCCCGGAAAAATTTCCCGTCCCTGAGAAGTGTGCACTCGTGCGAGGGGGAGGCCCGCCGTAGACCCCGAGCCGAAAGCTCCTTCTATCACGAATGTCGTCGCGCTCTGAAATGCCTCTTACGGGCGTTGGAAGGCCTCTCCAACGTCCAGTGCTAGTTCGGGGGTCCGTTCAAGATGGTTTGATTAGCGAGCTCGGTCTTACGAAGCAGCGGGCCCGCTCAATATGACCTTGGGCGCCTGGGTTGAAATGCCTCACTAACGATGAGGCATCACTCACCTGGCGGGTGATTCGTAGAGCCCTCTCGGTCGGCAAAAGACTTTGTTCAGCGGGCTTGGAGAATTCTCCAGACTGCCGCCGCTGTGTTGGGGAAGTCGAGACCATTGGTCACGCCTTATTTCAGTGCACGGTGGTAGTGCCGTTGTGCAAGTTTGTTGAAGGCCTCATGGTCCGCGTGCTCCGTAGAAAGTGCTTTGTCCTGGATGCCGTTTCTGTTTGTAGCAATGTGGTGCCGCAGATGTCGAAGGCTGAACATTATGTGTTCTGTTGCTTACTAGGCGTTATGAGAGTCGTGATTTAGACGACGCGTCAGAAGGAATTCCATGGTGGCGAGAAGTTTGCTTCTTCCGACCAGATCTTGTTCTTTGGGCATCAGCTTAAAGTCAAGATTAGGACGGAAAGGCGGCGGCTCACATCATCTGAATTTGGCGAAAGGTGGGTGAGTCTTGCGCGTTTGTGTCGAGTGAGAGTGGCTGACCTTTAGTGGCATTTTGATGCCGTTTAGGCATCAGGATATTGTTTATCTGGGTTGAACTTGGGCAACCCATCCATGCTGTAGGCTAGAGTAGGTTTTTGTGTGTAATCTTTTTAGTTTATTGCATTTATGTAAACTTAGCTAGGGTGTGTTTGCTAATTGGCCCCCCTTTTTTTCTGTCCCCCTTTTCTTTTCCTTTAGTTTAACTCCCCATCCCTCCCCTCTTTAGGTGCTCAGTGATTTCAGTGCTCTGGTGGATACGGGACGCCTTTCGCTTTCGAGTGTGTGATCTTTTTCGTACGTTTGAGTCTGAATCAGTGCGTGTTTGTGTGAGTGGTTGGGATGGATAAATGTTTATTTTATATTGTCAAAGTCCCGTGTCGATTTCGCCCAGTTAATTGATTTTACTGTCACATTTAGGATTTGTGGGGTTTTTTATTACTAACATAATTTTGTTTAGTATCATGTACATATTTCTAGTCATATTGTATTTATTCATTGGGGATTATTTTATTTTTTAAATTTTTACTCCCGCCCCCCACAGACTTTATTGTACATATGGGGTTATTTAGGATTTTCATTGAGACAATGAGGTATTTTGGTGGATGTAGCATGAAAGGTAAGTATGAATGTGGCGTTTTGGTGGAAGGAATATTGTATTGTATGTTTGGGTCAGTGCTCGTGACTAGCTAAGTTTAAAGTTAAGACAATTGATGACCTCCCTTTCCCAACCCCCACTTTTGGCCTTGTGTCACATTTGTACCTTTGTACATTAAATAAAAGGCGAATCAAGAGATTCAACGAGAGACTCTGCCCGACTGCGACTTAGTCAACACATTCTCCAGGAACGGTCTTCCCAGAAATATACAAAATACTATATGTAAATATTGTGTACACTTTCTTGTTTCAATACATTTTATTCTAAGTACATTTTGTGTTTGCATTATTATTCCATGCATTAGTAAAGTTTCAACAGTTACTTTCAGTTGTTTCTGCTCGAAAACAATCTAAAGAATCAACAAGTTCTTCTTACTACAGAGGATTATGAATTCTTACCTGATCAAAATGGCTGCGATCTTAAAACTTTCAAAGATTTATGTTGAGTATCTGACGCAAGGATTAACGAAAAGTTAAATTTGAATTGAGTCAGAGGACACTGCAATATATAGGGCGTCCCAAAAGACATGCTACAATTGTCAGAAAACGTAAATTTGGAAATAGCAACCGGAGGAAATTTGCATGACATCTTCCTTCATAATGAGACCAATAACATTTCCTAATAATATATTTTCACATACAGAAAGATTATTTAATTCGGTAAATAAATATAAAATTTACAAAGTTTCCAGTAATAGTGAAAATTTTGGGACACCCTGTATACTAATATCGACAACGCATGAAAATAGTATTTCAAATACCTTGTTGTGTAGCACACCAACACAGAATCTAGATGTTTACATACTTTTTATTGTCGATGTGGATGCTATAGTATATATATATATATATATATATATATATATATATATAAATTTAAATAGAAAACAGACAACCTTAAGGATCCATTGGTTATAATTTATTCCCCCAGGTGTATGATTTTTATGTGGTTCAGCAGACTGCACTTCCAAGTGTGTAAAAAGTGTTTTAAATTTCTATATAGTTTTTCACACTTCTGAGGGGTAGTTTTAAGTTGATGTAATGTGATAGAGAAAGAGGTGGTGGAGGAGTATGACAGACACGGTCGAAATTAGAGAGGGAAGGGAGATATAGGAATAATTTTAGATCTATTTTTATAAAGATATTTAAGAGTTAAGGAGAGTGGTTAGACAAGATACTGACCTATTTGAAAAGTCGTCTCGCAGGAAACTAGATAAAGAGAAAAAAGGGAGTAGAGAATAAGAAAGTAAAGGGGGACTTCGGGTTTGAGAAAGGAATGAAAAAATAGAGTTTGTAAAAGATGAATGAAAGGTAAAAGAAAGGGAAAATTAACATATATGGGCATATTACAGTTAATTTGAAAAAACAGATTTTTGTATTTGGCTGTTAACAGTTTTAAAGTTTTTCAACAAACTGAGCTAGGGAATAAATATAGAGCGAATATAATATAAATAAACAATATTACTATTATTAACATTATTAATATTATGAGTAAAAAATTTTTTTAATTATTTAAAATTTTGTTTAAAAAATTGAAAAGTATTTCGAAATGAAATAAGATTTAAAGTAATAATAGTATTATTTTTAATATTTCAATAATGATAAAAAGGATTAATAATAATAACAATAATAATAATAATAATAATAATGAGAGGAATAACGGTAGGTTCATAATGAGGAAATGGTAATATTAGATCAGTTATAACCCATTCAACCATACATATTCCTATACATGCTCTCACTCTCTCACACAGACACACACACCAACGCACACACACACACACATATAAATATATATATATATATACTTGTCCATATAAGTATCCGCACATATATAAATATCTATACACTCACACACACACGTTTGTGTGTGTGTGTTTGTGTTTGCGCGTGTGTTTGTGTGTGTGTGTGCGCGTTTGATTTTGGTAGAAAATAATGGATCTTATTTTTAATCGCATATTGATTCTTATTACTCCAGGTGTTATTTCTACTCAAACAAGGGTATCAACTAAAATAATAATAATAATAATAATAATAATAATAATAATAATAATAATTGGAAACTCACAAACGTGGCATATGGAGTTGGAGCCCTCTGATTGGTTGGAATAGATTCCAGTAGTCTAATTGAATGGATTCCTGGAAGTCCATGCCTTAAATAAATTCAAACAATAGTTCTCACGAGTACCGTCCACAGCTTACGAAGGGCTTTATATATGTATTTTATTATTAATTGGTCAGTGGAAAATGTCATGATGCCATTTTTAACTTTAGGTCTCTGGGCAGGATCCGGAAGGAAATGTGTACACACCAGAAATCAAAGGAAATAAAAAAAAATATAAGAAAAATATTATCTTTTACTGACGACATCCGCATGAACTTGTATTACCGAAACACGATCAATAGATCTCCATTTTGACACAAAGGTTAGGGGTCTGGAAGACGAAGGAGAAAATGAAGAAACGATGACAACAACAAACTCTACATGATTCCTGATGTAGACTTACCCCATAGACAGCAGTGCGTACCTAGTGCAAGATTAAAAACTGAAACCAAACCTTTTATTCTTGCTGCACAGAACCAATACTTGCCAATTAGAAATTACTAAACAATTTTCTCAGTTCACATTTACGAAGGGCTTTATGTCTCTAAAATGTATGTGATCTTAGATTTTTTAAATTTTATTACAAAAATGTCCAGTAGAAAACGTCATGATGCCATTTTTAATCTTAGGTCTCTCCTTGTAAGCCGGATACGCATGAGTATAAAACAGAAATCAAAGGAAATGATACTATTATTACTACTACTACTACTACTACTACTAGAATGATAATAATAATTATTATTATTATTATATATAAGGACAAATATGAATCTCTCTCTTCTCTCTGTCTCCTCTGTTTGTCTGTCGGTCTCTTTCTCTCTCTCTCTCACTCTCTCTCTCTCTCTCTCTCTCTCTCTATATATATATATATATATATATATATATATATGCTTATATATATGTGTGTGTGTGTGCTTATATATATGTGTGTGTGTGTGTGTGTGTGTGTGTGTGTGTGTGTGTGTGTGTGCATATGCGACTAGTACGCAGGGAGATACATGGAGTGAAATTGCAAAAAAAAGACTGCATAAGTGTATGGATGCTGCCTTTCGTTTTACAAGCAGGAGCTATTGTGGAGAAAATAAGGGAAAGACATATTTCATTTGTGCTTTCTTAAGTGTGATACTTTCTCAGCCTTGCTGTGGGCGACAAAGCCACACTGAGAGATGAAATTTGTTTAAGCCAGATTTTGATAGCGTCTCTCCGTCAGAGCTGAAGGAAACTGATCACTGTGCTTCAGTCTATTGTTTCAAAACACTTTAACTTAATGGAGCATGAGAGAGACATCTTTGGTGTTCCATAAACCATGTTTAAGTTTACCAAATGCTGTGCTGGCTTTGGCTATTCTGCATTGGATTTCTCTGTACATTTTGTCCATCAGAAGAGACTGTTGATCCAAGATATGTGTATACCTCAACAGTTTTTAATGCCGTACCATCAATGAATACGGAAGCATTTGTGAGAGATGCTAATAGAGCAGCAGCATCTGTAAAGAGAAGATCGCGTAACAGCTGCAGACCAAGTTTCGATTGTGCTTTAAAACGTCGCTGGTTGTATAGACCTCCACGTTCTGAATTCAACATTGACTCATTCACTTAATCATAGAATGCTTTTTCAAGCATAACAGAAAAGAAAAGTGCAAAGAGAAGAGGAGCAAGAACACAACCTTGCTTTGTACCATTGAAGACGGAAAAGGCGTCCAATTGCTCACATCCCGAACTTTCTAAAGCTTTCATTCTTTTGTGAATGGAGATAATATGGAGGATTTTTATGGAACACCTAATTCTGAGAAAAACTTTCAAAAAAGCAGTTCGAGATACAGTATTGAAAGCCTTTCTGAAGTCTCCAAAAACTACAAGTAGATCATTGTTTTGTTCTAGTGCCTTCTCCTGGGCCTACCGGAGGCAAAAGATCATATCCACGGTTCCTCTACCGGATCGAAAATTGCACTGGGTCTCTGGTAGTGCCGACTCTGAGACAAATTCATTAAGCCTATTCAGGATGATAAAAGCAAGGATTTTGTCAGCAATCGAAAGAATTCACACCTGTCCCCTTTGTGCTTATACAAATGGACAATTTAAGCAATCTTATATTGCTGTGACACATCACACTATACCAACAATGATGACAAATTCACAAATTTTGAGTATCAAAAGATTGGTGCCTAATTTGTATATTTCAACTGGAATTCCATCTTCGCCAGGGGCTTTTCCTTTCGAAAGCTGTTTGATGGCATTTTTGAGTTTGAAGATTGAAGTGAAGGGTTAGCAGAAAAGGCTTTGTACAACAGGTCACCGAGGAAGATTGCTTATTACTTCAGCATCAACAGACGAATCCTGATTTAGGACTGTGGAAAAGTGATTTTCTCAGCGTATGATAATGTGGGATTTATCTGTCAAAAGAGTGTTATCTGAAGAAAAGATTGATTATAGGCCGCTGGAAATGGGACCAAAAACACACTTCAAGTTTTTGAAGTCACATCTGCTCTAGACTTTGCTGTCCGCCAGCCCTCCGTCATTTCCCTTAATTTTGCTTGGGACTTCCCTGGGCTGATTTAAAAGCCCGTTTCGTTGATACGCATGCATTATCTGCTATTCAAACCTGATGACTTCAGTCGTGACACAAGATCGTTTCCGATAGAAAATCCTACGCCAGATTCTATTTTCGCTGATTCAGGTCGTCCTACCCATTAGAAAGTGTAGCATCATTCCACTTCTTTGAGTTGCCTTCTGTCTATATATTACTACTTAAAAGGTTATTTTTAGTCGATACCCTTATTTGAGTGAAACCTCCTATTTTTAAACAGTGTTTATTCCGTCTACCCGCCTGAGAATTCGACAAAAAGTACTAAAAAGTACGTCAGACCACACACACACACACACACACACACACACACACACATATATATATATATATATATATATATATATATATATATATATATATATATATATATACATATATATATATATATATATATATATGAGGAAACACTTCTGTATTTGCAGAGTATCAAGTACCAAATATATTTTTGTATGTTCTGGGGAATTTAATTTTTACCTTTTCTTTTAGTAAAATCAATTAACTCTAAAATTGCTTCACCGATTTTGGATCTTGTTCAGGTTGTTTATTCACATTTTCTCAGTAGAATAAATACAAAGAAATTTTTTTTTTTTAATAAAAACATCTTTTATAAAAATAAATAATCTGAAAAATCAAAAGGAAATGTTTTGTTTCATTTTTACCTGTACAGCTACAAATTATTTTTGTCGTGTTCATAGCCTCAACGGTAACCGTACATTATGTTTTCACTTTTTTGTTATATTTCTAAAACAGCGGATTTGGATTTTTTTTCCATAATTTTTAACTCTAATTACTCCACATTTATTTATTTATTATTATTTTTTGCCTTGTTGATAATTTACATGCTTCTAATCGATCAACAGCTGGACATTTTCGTTATTTTCCTAAATGCCGAGAATAATCTTTTACTGTTATTCTTTATTCGCATAATATTTAATGAATCCATTTTTCTGTGACAGTGGTAAAATATTTTGGACGTTTGCAAAAGACCAGGGAATAAATATTTTATTCACATGCGTAAATATATCATTGTCAGTTAAATAAATCAGATCATTTGAGAATGTTTACCAGATATAAATAAATTATTTTGTTTGACAGAGTTTAATTTATACCAAAAAGATATTTTTGTAGTATATTATTTACTTCAATTAAAGGTCTCTCTCGCTCTCTCTCTCTCTCTCTTTCTCTCTCTATCTCACTCGTGCTCTTCGGTTTAAAATATAGTTAGATATTCGTTAAATTTGAATAGAAAAAATTACTGTCCGAGATGTACGGAAAGAGTTATTGTCCTGGTCAATGAGGCTTTGCCAGCCAAATTCTGAAGTTTGATTTAAATTTTGTGAAATCATGTGGGCAAAAATGTTTCAGCAATTTGTGTTTCCACAGAACTGAACACCCACATCCTATCAAAAGAAAGTATCCATATATATATATATATATATATATATATATATATATATATATATATATATATATATATATATATATATATCATAATTTTTATATATAGACAAAAACAAGTTACTCACTACAAAGATACAACTTTGTTTCAGTGCATTTAGTTGCACTTCGACTGGTGAGAACCAAAATGTTTATGAACAATTCTGTTTGTAAGAAGGCCGCACGTGGAACGTTTTTCGATTTATTTAAAAAAAATGGCGAAGTTACTTCTTCCTTAAGGGCCGGAAAAACAAGTTATCTCCCCCAAAAATGGATACATATGGATTTAAATATTTAAAAAAAACACCTCTCATCGACCAACTTCAAAACTTTGAAATGGATCTTTTTGATATCATAAATAATATTAGTTTCGACAAAAACAAGGACCAATTTTTAAAAAAACTTAGAAAAGTTGGTCAGACAAATCAACCACACAAACCGAATATTTATAAAGTCTGAGAAGACTGCAAAGTTTATAAATTCGATCCAAAGGATTACAATACCTTGGTTAAAAGGATTTAACGAATAGTTACAAGAAAGTAGATACAGGTAATTATAAGTATGTAAACATCATCAACTCATCGGACAAGAAGATTACCGATAAACTGATAATCAGCGATAGGGTGCACAAACTTTCGACCAGGGAATCCTACATTCTACTCAAAGACCATAAACCTGATTTTCTAAGCAAAATATATACAAAGATTATCAACCCAACTAAGTCTGAAATCGGAACTATCCTGGAACGTGTAAACAAACATATTAAGAACCAGCTCGGCCTCATAGAATCGGTCGGCACTACAGAAGTGACTGATTGGTTTAAAGGCCTCAATAACAAAAACAACAGTACTTTCATCCAATTTAGTATTGTGGACTTCTATCGATCCATATCAAAAAACATTTTCGCAATGGCTTTGGAGTTTGCCGAATTTTATTCCGATATCTCTAAGGATGAAATCGACATCATTCTAATTTGCAGAAAATCAATAATAATCCACAACGACAAACAACGGATAGAGAATTCGGATGAACAATTTGAAAAATTTGATGTGTCTAGGGGATCGCTGGATTCTGCTGAGTCATCTTACTTAGTCGGACTATTTATTTTGGAGAATCTCACTGCACATAATGAAATTAGCTTAAATAATATAGGTATTTATAGAAACGATGGCCTGATGGTAGTAAATAATTGTACCAGGAGTAAGGTAGACAAGTTGAGGAAATTGATTCATAGTGTTTAAATCTTTACACCTCAAAGTTAAAATTAATTTTAACATCAAACAAGTGGATCTTATATGTAAACTTAAACTTAGCCCTTAATAATTCCCAACCTTTCTTGAAAAATAACGCTAACCACATTTATATAAATCCTAATTCCAATCACCCAGCGCTGGTTACTAAGTCTATACCATCATCCGTTGAACGTCGTATCAACCAGCACTCTTCTACCAAAAATATTCCATAAACACAAAATTGTCTATAACAAAATTTTTACCGACATCGGCTACCGATCTTCCGAAATTAAATATAAGGAAAATTATAGTTACTCTAGAAAGAACAATAGAGGAAGGAAAATAATTTTGTATACACCTTGCTTAAAACAAATTAGTCCGTACCAAATTGGGACACTAATTTTTAAATCTAATTAACAAACACTTTCCTACGAATAGTAAATTATGTCAAATCTTCAACTGCAATACCCTAAAAAATAGTTAAAGCTGTTCTAGATATCTAGATAAAATTATTAAAACACACATCAATAGAATACTGAAATTTTATAACGAGAATAAATGCAGCCCAGACACAAATTCTAATATACCCCTTGTAACCGAGCTATGTAATTGCAGAATCCCCGATCAATGTCCATTATCAAACAGGTGCCTAACGAAATCCATTGTATATATGTACGATATCTCATCAACTGAGAACCACAAGGATATTAAATTGTCTGCGGGATCCACTAGAAGAACGTTTAAGGATCCATATTACAATCACATATCCTCTTTTACTAATACAAGCAAACGCAATATGACATCACTTTCTAAATACCTTTGGAAAATGAAGGAGCAAACAGAACACGTAAGGTTAAATTAAAATCCTAAAACCTGCCAGAACTTTGAACAAACCTTGTTTTTATATTTACAGGAAAAATAGGTATTATTAAACTTTTGAACAAATATATCAAAGATTTGAAACCACATTTTTGCAGGCATATAATAAAGATCTAATATTACAGTCTTGCTAACTTTTCAAAACCATAACCCTAAACGTTTAAATTTATAACTCACCTCCTTTGATATACTTTCTATCCTCTTCTATACCTTTCTACCAATCAATCTTAGATTATGATTCTTAAAATGTTTTTGTACATCTATAATACTAGTAATAGTATCAGATAAATTGATTTACATCCATGCTTATTCTACAAGTTATACAGTCTGAGAATAGGTCAAAATTTTCTTATAAAAGTTATATTAATATCCCATACTTTTATATACCTTTCTACTTATATCTTAAATTCTGAACTAAAATTTATTGCTAAAAAAATAACATGTATTCAAGATCTCTAGGAAAAATCTCCACCTCTTAATTTATTAATTTACAAAATACATTAATTGATTACAAAACTAGTAGTAATAATTCCAGCCGAAATATAGAGAATTCAGCTCTGGTTTCGTTTTAAAGTTACCAAAATCTTTTCCAATTCCTACTATAACCATCGTTTGAACTCATCCTTCCTTCCTCCTTCATCATCTTACTCTCTCTCTTATTCCCACCTTTCCTCCCCAACCCTCAATCTTAGGAGTAATGGAAATGTGGTGCCTAAACACTTGACCGTTGTTGTCGATTTAAAATTTTCGGGTCGAGCTATCAATTTAACAACTCAACAATCCTTCAAGAAACTACTATCAACAATCACTATTGTTTTACTATGTCATCCTTTTGCTTTTACTATATTTTCTTTATTCTTATACGTCCCCTCTTAAAATTTACCTATTTTTTCAAACAAAGAGAAAAAAGGAAGTGACGTTCCAAGTGCGGCCTGTTTTCAAACAGAATTGTTGATAACCATTTTGGTTCTCATCAGTCAATGTGCATCTATGTACATCGAAACGAAGTTGCATCTTTGTAGTGAGTAACTTGTTTTTGTCTATATGTAAATATTATAATAAATAATTATTGCTCTATTATCGGTATTGAGCCCTTTTTTGATATAATGTTGCGAACGTTAGAATATATATATATATTATTACCGTTCTCATTACATTCGGATATATATATATATATATATATATATATATATATATATATATATATATATATATATATATATATATATATATATATATATGGGATAAAGTAATCAATGGGTGTAAATATAAAAGTGAACATTGAAGTAAAAACTTAGAGGCAACAGACTGCTTCATGCTAGACGCAATCGTCAGGCCACGACGATTGCGTCTAGCATGAAACAGACTAAGTGTTGACTTCAATGTCCACTTTTATATAAAAAATATTTATGTATAGAAGTACAAATTTAACGGCGAAACAAAACTGCCGAAAAAACTTTCTGCCGTTGAAAAAGACCAGACGACATGCGCTGAACGGATGTCATCTTTCGTTTGAAACCTACCTTGAATTCCCGTCTTTTCGAAAGTAACAAATATGTTGATACAATAGTTGTCAGTGAAAATCAATACCCTACTGCCCCTTATTAAAATGTTTGTTTTTCTTCATTTCTATAGAAACTAATATTATGAATGTATGTGCTTATAAAGCTCCGTAAATTTCATAATAAGTTATTCCAAAATTCGCTTGAAAATGAAACAGAAATAGATACTTTAATTTAATTTAATTTCTACGATTGAATTGGAACTTTTTAGCTTCTGTGTTTAAAACATGGTAATTCCTGTGTAGCGTTGGAATCATATTTTGAAAAAAATCATTATAATTTAGGCCCTATATTGTGTATCGAGCACTGATTTAAAAAAAATTTAAAACAAAAATACTAAAGAACTTAGGATCATCAATCTTACAGTTCTTTCTTATTTTATCAATATATTTGCACATACACAAACATAAACACACACACACACACACACACACACACACACACACACACACACACACACACACACACATATATATATATATATATATATATGCAGGTTGTATCGAAAATCCTTTTACAAACTTTGGCGGCGGGTTTCTCACACTAAAACAAGGACATATGTCCATAGAAATATATGTCCGAAAATCCTTCGTTTTTGATTTATTAATATTCAAGTAAGCTCCGCGACCATGAAGATGTTGTTGATGTAAATTTAAAGCTTAACAAATGTAAATATCAAACCATAGGGCCTGACGATTGCGTCTAGCATTAAACAGACTGTCGCGTGTAAGTGTTGAATTCTATGGTCACTTTTATATTTACACAAGCTCTATCTCTGATATTGAGCACTTTATTCCATAAATATATCACACCATAAGTCTATATTTCTTCATATATATATATATATATATATATATATATATATATATATATATATATATATATATATATATAACACAAACTTCGACGATTGTCTCGATCGATCATTTCTGCTCACAAAACGTTTATAGATACAATTTATTAAAGTAAGTGCTCTTTTTTCAAATTAAACAGTATTAATTACATTTACCGGCCTGAATATTCAAAAATATTGTACAAAATATGGGTTTTCCGATATGTTATGGGAACCTACCAATAATAGTAATGGACGTCCGTACCCCATAAATACTGCGCCTCAAGAGGAAGCAGTCAGTCAGAGCCAGTCCTTTTTGGACGGCTCGGCTAGACGGTCGAACTCTCTGCCTCTGGGCAGAGAGGAACCCGGACGAGTTCGGGGAGGTTGACCAACCCGATCCCGTTTATACGGGTTCTACGTGCATTTTTTGGCCGAGCCTACGGGCTCGGTGAGCCCACATTAAACCGGCCTTGTGCCACATTCGACACACGTGGGCGTGTTGTTGAAAATCGTCATAGTCAGACAGAGAGACAGAGTGAGTCAGAGTGCTGAGTCAGTCAGAGACAGAGTCGCGTCAGAGACAGAGTCGCGTCATACGATTACTGTAAGACATTGGAATAGTCAGAATTCGAGACAACATAGTTCTCCCTAACCTAACGTGATTGTTACTACTAACACTTATACTCTTTTGTACATATATTCTATTTGTAATATATATATGTGTTATTTCATACCTATGTTCGTGTTATTCTTCATTGGTTCTACCTTGAACCATCACCGTGGTACAAGGACCTAGACCATAACACGACACTAATCACACCTGAATTCCTACATGGAAAACGTCATTTGACCTGATTTTCTGTACCATTGTTTACATTAAAATATGTTTCGTGAGTAAAATTGATCGATCAAGAGAAATCTTCTAACACTGTGCTTATAAAGAGTCATTCGGACTTTTGCTAACCATATATTCATCTGTAGATTAATGTTACGTCCTAACGTGTTGTACCATTCATATGTGTGTGTGTGTGTGTGTGTGTGTGTGTGTGTGTGTGTGTGTGTGTGTGTGTGTGTGCGTGCGTGCGGAGACCATGAGCACAGGAATCGACTTCAATGTAATTCCTCCGTTTTAATTTAAGATCGCATTGAGAAAGGAATATGAAACTCACCATGAAGCTCAGATTCCTCTTACCCACTGTCTTAATTACTAAATAATCTTCGCTATTCAGCACTTTTTCACTATAAATTACTCTCTATCTGTTTATGTGTATGTATATATGCATGCATGATTCAAAACACGTTCAGAAATATCTAAATTGTCTGTTGTACATAACCGTTTTCTCAGATCAATGATTGAGAATGGCTTTGAGCGAATGTAACCTGAAGTATCAGAACTTCGATAAACTCGCCCTATAGAATTACAAAGGACTGGAATAACAAACAACACTAGACGACTTTCAACAACATGTAACTGGAAGAGAAAATAATGACATAATCAAGATGTTGATATTCTACACTAATTGAAACGAAGGCTTAGAAAAGAAAGTAACGATCACTGGCAGTTTGGCCAATAAATGTTGAAGGTTTCCTCATAAGGAAACGTCTAATATCGGTATTATCATTAACGCACACACACACACACTCTCTCTCTCTCTCTCTCTCTCTCTCTCTCTCATACGGGTGCGTGCACACGCATACGCATATATATATGTGTGTGTGTGTATTTGTGTGTTCATGCTTAGTCAAAAGTAGCAACCAATAATTAAAGCCAAAATGCACAATGTATAGGGTTACTGAATGAGACCTTTGTTAGGGCGTAGGAGAGAAAGAAATTGATGTATATTATCTGAATATGTAGGATAGACTTAAAAACTTTAAGATGATTGTAGTCAGAGAAGCATCCTCACAGTTGTCCGTTCCACAGTTCTGGAGAAGAAGCTGTCGGAGTGAAACCAAAGGTATACGAAGGGAATGAGAATGATTTAATGCAGTTCATGTAGTATAGAGTATCCTAGCTCTGAAGGTCCTAATTGGTGAAATTAAGAAAGATAGCTAGCTTCTACCTCTGCCATAGTAATAGCGATATAAAAAGAAGAGTCTATCAATGTTTTACCAGCGGGAAAGTGGTTGCAACATGGAAAGAAAAAACATGAACAAGGTCTCGTATTCGGTTTTGAAGTATTGTCAAGTTTTGACATTGAGGACTGGACAATATCAGCCCACATATAGCAGCAGTACACCATTATTTGGTTTGAACTAACTCATGTGAAGATGGAGAATGGCAATAGGATTTAGGAATTTTTAAAGCAATAAAAGGAAATGATAATTTGTATCGCATCTTTAGTGAGGATACAAATTTACGAGTTCCATTTGAGCTCTGGAATCAGCTATATTTCCAATAGACGCTCGAGATAAGGTGCTTCATTTAAACTCCACTCTTCAGAAATTGAGCAATATTAGAGTCTGCTTGATAGTGATGAAACGTTACTACTTTGTTTGTGATGTATTGAATGATACAAGCCAATCGCTCCCCCTATTGAACTGTATGGACTAAACTAGCGGAGAATTCAGCTGCCAGACTTTAGTCATCCCGATTTCTGATGATACTCCCATGCACTGTTATATTATCTGCATATATATTTACAAATGTTATGAGAATCTTATTGAACTGATCCTTATCATATAACAGAAAGTATGTAGGACAAAAGAGAGCGCCTTGAAAAACGTCAGGATTGATCTCATGCTCTTCAATTTACAAGAACGTAGGACATGTTTATGCAAACATCTTTGGGCAGTGGAGATTGTTTAATGACCTCTACTAAGCTGTTTTACCTCTTTGTAATCAAGGCACAATTGCAGCCGATTTGGCACAGTGCTGCTATGTTATTAGTTTTTACTAAAATGTATGTAAATCAATATATTGTCTCTTTTTAGAGTAGACGAGCGAACTGATTTTACAGGATGTCAGTAAACTACTATGTGCGATTTTAAGAATATTTCAAAAGAAATATAAAATGGAAAAGTTATTAAAATATGTATGTGTTGAAGAGTCAAAAACTTTTCAGTGTAGGAATTCATTATTACATTCATATGTACACATGTCCATATTCCCGGCATTAACACACCCTCTTGAATCCATACAAATATACACACACATGATTATAAAATAACTTTTGAATACTGTCTGTAAACTTATATTTAAATATAATAGTACATATATGAATGTACATTTTCACGTAGACATGATATATGTTTGGCTGTGGGCCTGGGTGAGGGTATTTATTTCTTTTCAGGTATACAGTGATAATTATATATTAACATTGAAAGCATTTTAATTTATTTTAACTTTTAATTCTTTCTACACCTTATTACTCAGTTTTCATTACACCGAGAATTATTTTTCTACATGGATGACAATTTTAAAATTGCATTAACGTGCTTCACAACACAATATCACCATTTGCATAGCGCAATGAATGAAAGTCATTTCATCTCTGGCGATTGTTGTGGCAGGAATAATAGGAGAGAATATTTTTAAGCAAGTATTTCGTTGCGATAACAAAAAGCACAAAATAACTGAAAAACAAAACATCAGATTTGCAAGCACCCTTCCTTATATATTGTTGCAACTTTTCGTTAAAGCAGTATGATGTGAACCTCGATAGGTAAAATCCTAAATCCAATTTGTGAGAAATTCATGACTGAGATCGATTTATCTCGCATCAAACTTTCTTTTTTCGCTCTCTCTTTGTATATATATATATATATATATATATATATATATATATATAGAGAGAGAGAGAGAGAGAGAGAGAGAGAGAGAGAGAAGAAGAAGAAGAAGAAGAAGAAGAAGAAGAAGAAGAAGAAGAAGAAGAAGAAGACTTTAATTATCCATTTCGATTATAATTTATTTCGTGAACACCGAGGTGTTCAACTCTTCAAATCGAAATCTCCTCCGTAAATGGAGAAAATACACCGGATGGATATTTTAGATTGGTAGTGGGGATGGAAGGTGAGAGAGAAGGGATGAGTAAAGAATTAGTGGTTGGTAGAGGTCAGTTTACCCAGCCGAGAATTTATTCTATAATTTTGAGATTTTTATATTGGGTTATATTTTCCATTGGCCGAAACGGTTTGTTATTTTTAGGTAGGACAAACCAGGTTGATCCAAAGTAATTTAATGAAAAAGATCTCAATTCAAGTAAATGATGGTATTAATATAGTTATATTTAAGCATTTGTTTTTTTGTTTTCTAGACAGTAGTCTAATAGTCAGTGGAGACATTTTGTTGAAGGGAATGCAAGAGGGTGATATAGAAGGAGTGGAAGGCTCTGTGAAGAGTGTGATGGACAGGGGGTTGAGGAAGAAGAGGTTGGGAAGGAAATGGCGTGGTAGGAGTAGATTCAGCAGATTTACCGGCCTAGACTTTTCTTAATTTTTGGAACTATGTAAATTGGCTTATACAGAGGGTTAGCTGGTAGTTGGTTTCATAAAATACTCCCTACTACAAAAATAATTAGAAATCACAATAATATTGGCAGATAAAACTGGATGGATTTTAAATCGATGAAAAAACAAATAAATTTAGAGATTTAAGAGTTCGAATAAAAATTCAAATCAAATACCAAAAATAAAAGTAAAAGTTACGGAGTATGGATAATGATACAAGGTAGTTTAGAAACATGGGGTGCTGTACATCGGCAAGACAGTCACAGGTCCAACTATGTGTGTAGAAACACGCAAAAAGCAACGGGGTCATATCATATTTAATGCCAAACTGCGTACGCACCTACACATATACACACACGTGTACAACCATATGTGCTATCTATATCAACGAACCAAAACTTCACGTGCCATCCTCCCAAAAATCAAATACGGTAAGCGTTTTTAAGGGATTTTAAATTTGTTTTTGGACTTAAATTTGAAGATTAGTTCGTTTCGTTTGTTTAATAATTGGTTTGAATTTGGGTATTTGATTATTGCGATTTTTTCTGTATACACAGATTGCATCTTTTCCGGGGGTTGTTGGGGGTTCGAGACGGATAGATGATTTCCCATTTGATTATTGGGGTGAGATTACTATCTTTAATTTTTTTTTTAAGCTTATCACCCCAAGCAAGACTGGAAGCCACTAGCACGCAAGGGGTTACAGAAGGTTTGGAGGAAGTGCAGATAGGAGTGGTAAAGGAGAGGATGTGGAGAAAGATAGTGGATCGATCAAGGCAAGGGGGTTACAGAAGATTTGGAGCGAGAGCAGATAGGAATGAAAGGTGAAAGGATGTGGAGAAGGGAAGTGGATAGATCAACGTAGCTGGAGATGTCGATTGACGTTACACTTAAATAGTTGGAGCTTGTATTTCTCAGGGAAACAGGAATAAGGAAGGGAGTTCCACAGGCGAGATGTGCGAGACATGAAGCTATTGGAGTAGAAGAGACGTCTACATCTAACAGTTTCAACGGTGAAGGGGTTGGAACGGGATACCAGCCTCGTGGGACGTTTAAATTCATGAGGCCTAGGAACCAACGAAAGCAGCTCCTCGGAGCAATTACCGTGAAAGTATTTGTAAAAAAGACAGAGCGAGGCAACGTCGCGTCTGTGAGAGAGTGACTGCAGACGAGATGACAGATCAGGGCCAATTACATGGCATATCCGTCTCTGGATCTTATCAAGAACCCTGAGGCAAACAGCAGGGGCTCCAGACCATATATGGCAGCAATACTCCATGCAAGGGCGAATGGTCGATTTATAGATTTGGAGGATTGATTCCGGGGAGAAAAATTTCCTGGCTCGGCACAGGGAGCCAACTTTCCTTGCGGTGGATGATTCAGTTGACTCGATGTATTTGTTCCATCTCAGATAAGCGGACAGCGTGAGACCGAGCAGCCGCAGAGTGGAGCTCTCGAGAAGTTGGTTTTCAGACATTCTAATGGGATGCAGGGATGGATCCTTGCGTTGGTTAATAGAGAGCAGTTTAGTTTTAGAGGCGTTAAAGTTAACCATCCATTTCTTGCCCCTGTTCACAACCGATTGGAGGTCCTTTTCTATTCGAACTGCCAGGTTAATTTTGTCAGCATCACTAGATTTGTGTTTTTAGGCAGGAGTAAATTGTGGTGTCGTCCGCATAGATGCCGACTTGGGAATCTATGGTGTCAGGAAGGTCGTTTATGAATATGAGGAACAGAGTAGGGCCTATGATGGAGCCTTGAGGAACACCTGCATTAGTGGGATAGGAGCTGGAGATGAAACCATTGAGAACGACCTTCAATTCACGGTTTGACAGGAATGATTGTATTAGGTCAAACAATCGACCTGTGATGCCATAACCCTGGAGCTTGCGAAGATGGCCGGCATGCCAAACTCTATCAAACGCTTTGGAGATGTCTAGGGACACGGCACGAGCTTCGCCGTTATTATGAATAGCTTGGTAGACAAATTCAGTGATGGCCGTAAGCACATCGGCTGTATATCGGGCAAAGCGGAAACCATACTGCTTGTCTGAGAGCAGATCATGGGATAACAGGTGATTAATCACTTCGGTGTTGATAATGGCTTCGAAGGCTTTGCCGAAGAGGGGTAGGAGACTGATAGGATAGTAATTAGAAGGGTCGGAGGAGTCACCAGAGTTCTTAAAGACAGGAACAATGGTTGAGGACTTCCAGCAGTCAGGAAAACAAGACTACTTGATGCAGCGGTTGTATAATTTAGAGAGGGCAGGCGCCAGTTCAGGCGCACATTTCTTCAGGACAATGGCTGGTATCCCGTCACCACCAGTAGCCTTGTGGTGATCTAAGTTAGAAATAATGCCCAATACCAACGACGGGGATATGTGCAATCCGCTCAAAAGTGCCTCGGTTCTGCGAGGGAAATCGGGCATGGGTACCCCGGAAGAGTCTAACGTCGAATTGGAAGAAAACTTCCGAGCAAAGCATTCAGCCTTGTCGGCAGAGGTGACCAGGACCTCAAACTGATTGAACAGGGGAGGAATGGAGGGTTTTCTATTGTTCAGAACGCGGTTGCAGAGGCGCCAATAATCTTTGGAGCTGAATTTGTGAGATGCAATACGTTCCTTCATCCGAGCAGCAAATAGTGACTTAGATTCGTTGAGGTTACGATTACACTCGTTACGGGCAGAGGTAAATAGGCGTCTATTGGAGTAAGACATATAACTACGAAAACGGTGGAAGAAGTGGTTCCTATGGGCAATGGCGACTGAGCAAGCAGCTGTGAACCAAGGGGAGGAGCGCGGTTTGACCTTGAATTTCCGTGGGGGGATGAAAGCGTCGATTCCAGCTTTAACCCAGGAAGAGACCTCTGAAGCACATTCTTGAATGGCGAGCTTAAATACAGCATCCCAGGGGACATCGCGGAGGAAATGACGAAACGAGTCAGCTCATTGGTAGCAGAATGAGGTTCTGGTGGTAGGAGGCTCCTTCCAGGTGGTGGGGCTGAAGGAGATACTAACAGACACTACAGCATGATCGGAGTTACCGATAGGACAGAGCTGCGTGGCACTACAAGACTCAGGGATAGAGGTAAAACACAGGTCGAGGAGTGAGGCCTTACAGTCCCGGTTGTAAGCAAAACGCGTGGGTTAAATCAATTATCTGTGTGAGGGATTTAGAGACTGAAAAGTTGAGAGTATGAATGCCTGCGAGGTCGGTAGTAGCATTCTTAAGCCACTTGTTGTGATGGGCGTTAAAATCGCCAAACACAAATATGTGAGCGAACGGATGGAGAGAGAGGGCCTTGTCTATGCTGTCAGAAATGACATCGAGTATTCCACAGTCCTGAGAGGATGGAGAGCGATAGAGGAAGAAAAGATAGCTTACAGCATTGAGAAGAGGTAGCCGGAGACACAAGTACGAATGATCCGGCGATTCGAGAGAGCACTCTCTAGCCAGAGGGAGATGGTCCTTGACGTAGACACCAAGGCCATGCATGTGGGTTAGAGAGTCTTTTCTGAGGAGAGGAATGTATCCAGGGATCGAGAGATCAGAGGAAGGGATAGAGGAGTCAAGATTGGTCTCACACAGGGCCTGTATATCCGGGCATTTTGCAATGAGGAAAGATTCCACACTGCAGAAGTTGGTTCTAATGCCACAGATGTTGGAGAAGGATATATTTAAAGGTTTGGGTGATTTGGGGAGGGCTGGTTTAGGTTTATATTTATGATTTTTGTAAGTCATGTGTATAATTGGTGTTGGATGAAAAGAAGGCCTGAGTTAAAGGAAGCCGACGGTTATCACCCATGACTCGGGCAGAGAGAGTTTGGCACAACCTGAATCATAATGTGGCCTCGGGGTTGCCCACCGGAGATGACTGCAGGGACACCTATCCATGCGCGACATGGCACTACAGACACCCCGATATTATGCAACTGTTGATCAGAGCGGCCGCTCAAGACGCTACGCAAGATTTAGGGCTCCTAACTACCAGTCGGAAAGAGCAACCAGGGAACAGTCAACCGTGTACCCTCAGAATGAACAGGCAATGCCACAGACTGCACACATCACGGGAGAAACACAGCAGCACCAGTACAGAGGCCAGAGAGTGAGAGAGAGAGAGAGAGAGAGAGATCCGGGAACCCCTTCCTAAACACGAAACAAGGTTTGAGCCTCTAATCGTGTCCAATAGAGGTGGGAGGAGTGTATACCGGACGGTAGGACAGCCTAATGCTTGGATAGAGCGGTTTGGCTTCTCAAATCAGTATTGGAGAAAGAATGTCGATTTCCAATTTCCGTCGGATATTTCAGTGCATGTCCTTATGTCCCTGGTGTTTTCTTATGGGAAATGGTAGGCTGGTGAACCACGTTTTCTGAATTACAGGTGTCTCTGACTGGGCAAATCGTTCCGGTTTTACAGTTACAAGATGGATTTACCCTTGCTGTTTTACCGTCTTGGGATGCTTTTAATATTTGGCGGTTGTAGGTATTTATAATGTTCTGGAAGTTTTTGGTACAGGAGTGGCTAATCTTCAGGATTTTTCTGTTGACGATTTTCTGTAGAGAGTCGTATTGGTTAAAATGTTTGTCGATTAAGTTTAATAAGTATCTGCTGATATTTAGATTGAATCGCTTACAGAAAGGGGGTTGAACCAGATTATCTTTCTTTTTCTCTTTGTAGTTTTCTTTGTTTTAATGTCTTCTGAAGGTTCTTGGTAGACTAGATATTTTTTAAGTTGCTCCTATTAAGGGCTTCGTCATAAGGCGATTTGCTTTCACTAAATATTTTTCTGTATGACGATAATTTAATTATACTAGTGTTTATAGTTTGGGGAACTTGTTTAACCACTGAAGTTGGTTGGTTCGAGTTTACGTTAATGTAAATCGTAGTTTGTTTTTCTCTTTGGAATTGCTGATAGGTGTTCTTCGAGGTTAAATGTGACATCTAAGAAATTGACTATCTTGAGGTTAGAGGAGATATCAATTTTAAAACCTAAAAATTGGAAGGCTCTTATAATTATTTTTTGTATTCTAGAGGTTATTAGTCCGTTGCTGTTAGGGATGTAGATAAGACCATCGTCTCTCTAAAAAGCCCACTTGTTTAGGGTTGATAATCCTACTAAGAGTGTCCAGTAAGTTGATTCCTACTAAGTCCGCAGTTTGAGCCGAGGCATATGCTTCCATAGTAACGTCTTAACCATCCTTCTGTCTTTTAATCCAATTAGAATTGTTATACATTAATAGAGATTGTCTAGCAGTTAAGATAACGTCAGATTCATCATCAGAGATGCCAATATGATTTTTTGAAAATTCTAAACTTTTAAGTAGTAGCTCTTTTGAAATGGGTGGGTAGAAGTATATAATGTCGACTTGTATGAAGTATGTTTATTTTTATTTTTAATATTTTGGAACAATTTTATAGTATCCAAAGAGTCTTTCTAAAGATTATTATAATGTTTTACTTGTATTGTTAGGGTTATTTTCTTAAGTATAGTCTTAGAAATTAGGTCTAATTCTGTCTTCAGCGACACCGAATGTGTTAACAAAAGTGCGGTATTTTCGTTAAGTGAGGAAATAAGGCTATCATTATTTTTTTTGTAATTACTAGTTATCTTATTGAGGAGGAGTTTGAAGGTTAAATTCTGTAAAAGCTTTGTGACTTATCGGCTTTAATCCACCGTTTTTAGAGTTTTTGACGTTTTTAATATCTCGGCTCAGTTTGTGTTGATATCCTCCTTGGAATTATCCCTTCCAGTTACAAACTGGTAAGGCGCATATATATAATGAGTATTTTACGTCAGTAAATGTTAATTCAAACAAGTTTTGTTAAATACAGACAAGTTAGTTTTCTTTTATTTTTTCGCCTTTTCTTTTTGCCGGAGTCATTTCTGTAACTTGGCGTTAAAATTGCAAAGGAAATGTCTGCATTTTGCATCAGTTCTTGTTGATGATACGATTTCTCGACTGGCTGCAGTAATTACCAAAGAAAAATATATCAAACTCTAAGTTCCTGTGTAGTTTGCATATTTGGAGTGATTTTTTGTTATTTTAATTTTCAGTATGTCTGTTGTCAGGTAATTTTTTTTCTGAGTATTTAAATGCATTTCAGGATGTCAATTTCAGAATCACACGTGATTTTGTTAATTGATGTTTGCTTTGACGTAATATGGATGACATTTAAAATTAGTTATTTTTGTATACAGTTTGTTTTGTTGAGTCTTATAGAGTTGGTTAGAACTTTGTCTCGAGTGTCTATGAGAGAGATTTGTTGTATTATTTCTAGTATAAAATATTTCATATTGATACATTATACAGGGTCTGAGCAGCATTAATATATTTTATCGATTTGAATTTTATATTTGAATTTTATATGATGTGATTCGCGACTAATAAGTTAAGAGTTATTTACCTTCTGTCATAGATACATAATGAATATATCAATAGGAATGGAAAGAAGTTTGTAAATCTCAAAGCTATCAATTTTTAATAAATTATCTCATTAAAATATTTTACTACTAATAATAACTTCATAATAGGTGTATCAACATTTTCAAGATCCAATGTTTAAAGGAATTTGATTTAATCTCCTGTAATTTTGGATGCTTTTCTATTTCTGTCTTTCTAAACGCAAATATTTTCTCTCATCAAATGATTTTAATATTCTGGATAAAATATTTTCACTGCATTAGATGATAAAGGGACCAATATTATAGATGTACTAACTCGATAATTATCTGTTTGGTGCTCTAAAGTTTTCTTTATTATTAAATGTTTCATAATCGGTTCGAAAATGAAGCGAATGTGTAACAGGAAAAAATAAGTGTTTACTTATGTGACGAGATGTTTGCGCGTTGCAAATTAGTCAATGTTTATCTTGGTTGAATGGCTATGCATCGTTGGATACGTCTAAACAAATTTACCAGGTAGGCGTGTGTTCAATTCATATATTTTTGGTTTAGTAGAACGCAGAGAAACCGCTGTACATGGTCGAATTAAGAACTAAGCAATACAAGAGTACCTTTCGCTTGGAAACTGAAATGGTAACTGTCCATCCTTGTGAACTGAATAAATGTTCAAGGTTCGATTCAAACTTACGTGAATGATACAAATGACAAAATTCTGTACAAAGTAGGTGATTACAAAAGTTCGAATAAAAAGTGGAGCTACTAGGTTATGTGGGAATTCTATTTTGGGGAATTATTTCCCTCTTTCTAACTTCAAGTGATGTTGATTTTTAATACTCTGAATGAGAGAGTATTTGTCTTTATCGTGAAACTTTTGTCAAAATACTGAAGTATTTTAAATTAATAGAGGATTTTATAAAGCTTAATGTTTCCTCTTTTGCTCTCTATGATTTTAAAATATTGTTCAAATAGTCTGAAAGAAAATATGTTCAATTAAAATATTAAATCTTTAAAGGAACTATCAGATAAAATTTGCAATCTCAAGTTACCATTTTCTGATAGGCCATAAGAACTTACATATTTGTATCACCATTAATCATTACTTCTAAATATACAGTACACGTGAAAAGATTACCATAAAATGTCTGTATCAAGGTCAAATGTTTAAGTAAAGCATTCCCATTTTAGAAGATTTTTTTCTGAATATTTTCAGATAAGAAAATCAAACAAAGGCAAATAATGCAATAAAGCAATTCAGTTATAAGTAAAAACCTGATCGTTTGCTGCTACCATTATGGGAATGTGTAAATTCATAATTTACAGATACGCGTGAAACATCGAAAAGAAGATACAATAAAAAATAAGTAAACTTGCAATTGCCATACAAAACAATATATTGATAATATTTAATAAACTTAATCAAACCATCTAAGGTTTAAGATTGTTGCAGCAGCATTTTTGTTTCTATTTTCTAAGAAATTTAAGTATATAGAGTGTTACTTGCGGAATTATCTACAACATTCCCCGTTACATTTTTTCAAGTCAGTTTCAAAAGGTTTTGTTGGGATATTTTATAATTGTCTAAAGATGATATTTAAGTAAGATAACCTACATTATTTAATAATGCATTTAGAAATTAGAGCGTTGATTCTTTATAAATAATTTTTCTACAATAGCCCATACATTCTGCCGGAACCGGAGTTGATGGATGACTATCGCGATTCTGACCTTTATGATACAACCAATTTTGCAAGGAAAAGTTTAAACAGTTTCTGTACAAAACTTCCTTTAGAAACACTTTTATATTATCACAAGGGTTTAAACAGTTAAATAGAATGACATTCCTATTCATTTCCTGAGTTAAATTCAGCATATCAATCGGGCCTGCTTAAACATATCACATTGTGAACGAAGTGTGCCAAGAGCAAGATTATTTTTTCTCCACCTTAATTATCTTTCTATAAGTACTTTATATTTCATTTCATTTCCAGAGAATTCCCAATATGTAAAGATTATGCAACACCAAAATATTTTCAACGCCCCCCAAAATAACTCACGCACGCAATTTAAAATATTCAACGCACGCAATTTAAAATATTTCCAAAAATACAAGCTGCAAAATTTTATTTGAATTGAAGCATTCGATGTGGATTAAAGTTGCAAGAACTATTTAAGATTTTTTATTGAAAGTGGGGTTCAGAATGTCACAATAAATGCATGGAAAATGAACACCCTAATCCAAATAACACTTTGAATAATGACAAATCAAGGACGTTAAGAGGAAACCTGATAAAACGTTTACTTTCTTAAACTCTGAAACATTCAGATTTTGAGAGTAAAATCATAACATGTAAACATACAAATATCTAATAAATGAGAGACTTTCCTTGTGAGAAATGTATATCAGATCATTCATGACAGCGGCTAATCAAATTTGATTTATGCTGCATTTATATTTATCTGAACCGTTTGTTAAGATTTGATCGAAGTCGTCCCTTGAAATCCTTTGCCCATCATTCGTGGAATATCAATCTGGAGAGAATAAAGCTTATGAAATAAATATAATTAATACGAGATTTTTAGCGAAAACGAAACGAGTTCTGGAATAATTACTGCATGGGAACTGATTAACATATCCACCTGTTAATAAACTAATTTTCGCATGAAAAAAAAAAAAACAAGTAGAATGTTCAGAAAGATTGTGCTTCTGTAGAAATATTCAATAGGATGAAAGGTGATGGTTTTGAAATTTGGTATTCCAATTTTAAGAATTTTATCTGGATTCGAGTAATAATATTTAGAGACTGGGATAGAACCTTATTATTTAGATAATCTTGCAGAACGAAATACACTTTTGCATCCTCAGGTTTAAGACTGAGAAATAGAGTAAATCATGTTCTACTGAAATAAAATTTATATATTAGATAAATAAAATAAAACAATGTTTATTAATCAATAGCGAAAGGTCACAGAACTAAGGAAATCCTTGTGTGATTAGCATAGAATACTCTAGCATTTTCACTTTCGATCAGCTAAAATTCTTGTTCGACAGAGCCTTGTTCAACTGACGCTTGCCTAAGAGAAAAGCCGAAAACTGCGAGGCTATATTGACTATTTCGTCCTATGAACAATCATGGGGGTTCATTATGACTATGACAATGCTAAACACAGATTTCTTCCTTCTATAAATAAATAGCATGTTAGGCCACCGATTAGAGTTATTAAAAAGGTGCGAATACACACACATATAGATATCCTTTCTAGGGGAAGTTTCCAATGTTCACTTTTATATTTATATTTACATACGCTCTGTCTCTGATATTGAGCACTTTATCCCGTAAATATAGCACACCTTAAAATTATATTTCTTTATATATATATATATATATATATATATATATATATATATATGTGTGTGTGTGTGTGTGTGTGTGTGTGTTTGTGTATGTGTGTGTGTGTGTGTATCTATATATAAATATAGAGAGATAGAGGGAGAGAGAGCTATTAGATTCTTGTGCTTTAAATTATTTCTATCGCGTTAAAAGGAAAGATTGATAAAAGGGAAAGCATTTTTAGAACTTTTGCCGGAATGGATTTAGCAATCGATGCAGTGGAAAGATCAATTCTGTCGGGATTTTTTTTTACTGAATAGATTCTCGCTTAGTGAAGGTAACACAGGAAAAAAGATTAAAGAAAGAGAGTCTGCTTGCTGTAATTGCACAACTCCTTGAGTGGAAAAAATTCAACGTCTGGATAAAACCGATCAATGCATCTACGTCGCTCCTGGATTTTGTAAACGGCACGTATTTTCCGTTGATAAATTATGCCAAAACAACCATCTGGACATCATAAATTATATGACACTCATATATTTGGTTAAATTATCTAAATATATAATCATTAAAGCTTCAGTTCATAATATTAAAAATATAACGGACAATTTCACGTTCCCTCTTATTTGGATTTTATTATTTTACACATTTTGCGAATATTTGGTTTAGTATGAAATTACAGGGTGAATTTTTTTCTCATGTTTGTTTTAAAATTTTCAAACATGAATTAAGAAATTGCGATGAATATGTTTAGCGAGCATAATATATTTTCTGAGAATCATATAGAAGAATGCATTTTTAAAAGTACAAATTTTTATTTGGAAAAATCAATTATTTTTTTAAATGTCTGATTTTTCTTGTTGTCAATCATTCCCTTAAATTCAGGCTATATTATTCACCTCTGGACTTCCATGTTGCAAGAATATTTATTTTTAATAAGTGAAATAAGCCGCTATGAAATCGTACATCACATTTAACAATTACTGCTAAAAGGATGTAAGAGCGGATATTATGACGAAGGTATTGGATGTGAACTGCTGAGGAATGAAATTCACAAACAAAACTAACCACTACAGAAAGTAGTAGAAAGATGAAAACAAATATTGAAGAACGAGGGGGATACCGAAAATATCAAAGCTATGTACATGACGAAGAAGGAAGAAATAACGTACGAAACTTCGCATGTAAATGCCTGTCCAAAAGAGATATCAATTACTTCTGCAGCGATAGCAATCGCTATTTATCCTTGAAGAAGTAAATCTAAAAAAAAAAAGACTTCCTTGGAGACATTGAATCGAAATAAATGGAAAATTGGCCACTAGATCAGCTCTGGCGTATTTTTACACTGGACTGAGATGCGTCAACAGGTTAAAGAATAAATTAAATTAAAACAAAATAATTGAAATAAATTAAATACTTGCCTGGGTAGGATCAACACTAGAATCATGTCACAATATATTTTGTGATTATATATATGTGAAAATTTAATCTTAAATTTTGTATTCGTTTACGTTAGAATTGGTTCCGCTCATATATTGTCATAATGTATATATGTAGTTCAGTGTATATCTATGTGTATTTCGACGCATTACCATCTATGAAGGTATATATGTTCGTGATGCCACAAACTATGGATTTCAAATAAATTTACAAAATCTCATCCCCGCTCACGCTCTTCAGTATATTCTTCGGCGAAACTGGTTAAATTACTATAATTCATATGTTCGGTATTTGGTTTATTACATATATGTACATGTATGCAACACGCACACTGGGAACGATCGCGCATTAGTGAAAAGAAAAATTAAAATTAACTTTTGCTCAATATTACGGAAATTTTATATATTTGATCATTATTACTTCATTGCTTGCAATCTCGGCTGACTGGATCGTCGGTTACTAGGCTTAGGAAGATTTCCTAATACAGAAAATTTGTCAAAATCTGAACACATTTCTTTTCTTATTAATCTGACAAAAATGGCATTTTGTATAAGAATTTATTACGAAAAATGGAAATAAAAAATATATCCATTTAAGTAGACATCACAGGAAAAAGAAGTTATTCTATAAGCATTTATTCCTGCCTGCCATCTCTTCGGAAATTTCATCAGTATAAGAACTGTTATTCGTTGTATCAAACTATTGCATGTTTCACTCCATGCAACATTTCTTACCTGGTTTCAGTAATTAATAACGAAACATTCTCCGAAAATCATTAAATCAAAGAAATAATTGTTCTTTTGTGCTGGAATACACATTCTCTTAAATGTGATATAAGATATTAGAAAACTAGAGAGTTCGTAATCATTAATCGATAATAGTCTACTACAGGATAGATGTCTTTCCAAATCGTCCTATGATAACATTTATAGTCATAATAGCCTGTTATTCTTTAACATGTCCTAAGCAAATCCTGCAATTTATTCGTTCCCTTTTCTAATTCTTCCAGATCTTCCTACTTATTAGACAACAATCAAGCAACGTTTTGCTCTATCTGTTACTAATTTCCATAGTTCAGACTCAGTATTATACATTCATGATAAAGCTTATGTTTGAAGTATATTGGAAGATGTTCCTTTTGAAACTATTGTCACTAAACGATTTTATTTACGCGTTCATTAATGCCTTTTGTCTGAAGTATATACATTTTTTGAGTCGCCAGTTCTTCACCTTTTATTTCCATGATATTTACCTTTATTGATCATTAATTTTGTTTTATTTCTGTTTATGTTTACACTTACATTGAGATTTTCATTATTTTGTCCATCACCGCTAAATATTTGAGAAATCAAATCGTAGAGAAATTCAGTATTCTAAGCAACGCTTCTCATTTAATTTTTAGCAAGATGCTTTAAATCTTTAGAAAGATACTTTTTTTGTACTTGATGTACATAGGTTAAGATTAATCATATCCCATTGCCTTATACTTTACCCAAGCTATATTATATATGTAATGTAAATATTGCAGTTATCACTATATATATATATATATATATATATATATATATATATATATATATTGCAATAAAATGTTCAGCATGATTTTATTGCATCAAAATAGAAATACTTCATTTTCTCTCTCGAATGTGAATGTCGCTTGTAAGTTTAACGTTGATTAATTTTGTGCATATTTAAGGCATTCATTTCCAAATTTTGTCTCTGAAAATGAAATGATTTTCCTTTTGTTTTCCTTTTGCATTATTTGAATTACCTCCGAATACATACAAAGAGAAGAGTACATTATATGTTTATGTATACGAATGTATGCATATGTCTATATTTGTCTGGATACCTATATATGCAAACGCAAACATGTATATGAAAAATAGTTTTTCTCATTAACAAGTACTTATATATAGATTCCATGTTTGGTAAATATGCAGTTGCATTCCAAAATTCTTCTACATGAACAATTATTGAAAACTGAATGAATAATATGAAATTCTTTATGATGCTTTTGTATAAGTTCCCTATACAATATCACGACACGAGGACGGTAATATCAACTGAAGACAAAGTTGTAAGCGAGACATTTCGACGTTCAGAGAATGATAAAGGATATAAAAAATGTCAAGAATACAGAAATATTATAACTAACTAGCTTCCTTTCTACATACCTCCCTACGTACATACCTACCTACCTACATACATACATACAAGAATATCTACTTACATAGATACGGAATATTTAGATTTTTAATAACTGCGTTATGTTTGTTCATTCCTAAAATTCACACAAAAACACAGACGTATATATGTATGAATATACATAGATATACAGAGAGAAGAATATGCATATACAGGTGTAAACGTATTGATATATTGCTAATATTTATTCTATATTTATACGGGTGCATGTGTGTGAGAGTATGTTAATATCGATACAGATATGCATATTAACATTCACATATTCATCATGAACAAAGGACTGCTGAAAATTTATCGTATAGATCCACTTCCCAAATTCAAGAATTCTGATATTAATCATTGAAATATTTACTTTATAAAAAGAGTGATATATAATTAATAATGATATAACTTTTTCATAATATTTTATTTCGATATTAGTGTATTTTCATTTCATTTCATCGTCATATGCAATTACACCGTTATGTAAATTTCTCAAAGAAAAGAAACACATATACACACAATTATGAGTAAATTATTCATATACAAGAATGGAATAGCACAGGTATATTTGCTGTACCATTCCTATCAGCCTGGACAACATAATATGTCTATTGAAGCAAGTAATAAAATAGTTTTTTTTTCTTTTTTTAAGGAACCACATTTCTTTTGTGGGAAGATTTTGTCTCTTTATGAATAAGATTACTTGAGTGTCAGATTTTTATTAGCTTTTATGTATGTTTATTCTCAACTTTGAGATTCAGTCAAATCAAGAGGCCAATTTATCAGAAATGTTGTTAGCGGGACATAACTGTCATTTTGTCAAATCAGTAGACGATATTCTCTGCTTTTCGGAAAGAATATGTCCAAATAATGATGTTGAGTAAAATTTATAATGAAAATTTATCCACAATTCATGAAATATGCCGTATATTTATAATAAAAATTTAACTTTTCATAATAAAAATTTAACTTTTCATAATAAAAATTTAACTTTTCATACAAAGGTAAACTCATTTATAGGAACATTTGCTATATGAGATGAATATATATGTATTTATGTGTGTGTATATATATATATATATATGTGTGTGTGTGTGTGTGTGTGTGTGTGTGTGTTTGTGTTAAAAAGAGGTAAAATGCAAAAGTTTTTGGTTGTAATCTGGATTTGTTTTAGTTTGTGTATTATATTTTATTCTTCATATTTTTGTTACACGTGTTTACGGTTTGTGTATATATATATATATATATATATATATATATATATATATATATATAATGAAGAAATATAGTCTTAAGGTGTGCTATATTTATGGGATAAAGAGCTCAATATCAGAGATAGAGCGTGTGTAAATATAGAAGTGAACATTGAAGTCAACACTTAGAGGCGACACTCTGTTTCATGTTAGATGCAATAGTCAGGCCACAATATTTATTACCGTGATATACAGTAAATACGGCACAAGGCCAAAAAGGGGGATTGGGGAAGAGGAAGGTCATCACTTGTCTTAATGTTAAACTTAGCTAGTCCCGAGCACTGACCCAAACATACAAAACAATATTCCTTCCACCAAAATGCCACATTCATACTTACCTTTCATGCTACATCCACCAAAATACCTCATGGTCTATATGAAAGTCCTAAATAACCCCATATGTACAATAAAGTCTGTGGGGGGCGGGAGTAAAAATTTTAAACAATAAATAATCCCCAATGAATATATACAATATGACTAAATATATGTACAAGAAACTAAACAAAATTATGTTAGTAATAAAAAAAAACCACAAATCCTATATGTGACAGTAAAATCAATTAACTGGGCGAAATCGACACGGGACTTTGACAATATAAAATACACATTTATCCATCCCAACCACTCACACAAATACGCACTGATTCAGACTCAACCATACGAAAAAGCTCACACTCGAAACGAAAGGCGTCCCGTATCCTCCAGAGAACTGAAATCACTGAGCACCTAAAGAGGGGAGGGAAGGGGAGTTAAACTAAAGGAAAAGAAAAGGGGGACAGAAAAAAAGGGGCCAATGAGCAAACACACTCTAGCTAAGTTTTACAGAAATTAAAAAAAACTAAAATACAAACGCAAAAACCCTAAACTATCCTAAATCCAGGGATGGGTTGCCAAAGTTCAATCCAGGCAAACAATATCCTGATGCCTAACCAGCATCAAAATGCCACTCAAGGTCAGCCCCTTTCACACGGCACAAACGCGCAAGACTCACCCACCTTTCGCCAAATTCTGATGATGTGAGCCGCCGCCTTTCCGTCCTAATCTTGACTTTAAGCTGATGCCTAAAGAACAAGATCAGTTCGGAAGAAGCAAACTTCTCGCCACCATAGAATTCCTTCATAACGCCTAGTAAGCAACAGCACACATAGTGCTCAGCCTTCGACATCTGAGGCACCACATTGCTACAAACAGAAACGACATCCAGGACAAAGGACTTTCTCCGCAGTACGCGAACCATGAGGCCGAACCTGCACAACGGCACTACCACCGTGCACTGAAAGAAGGCGTGACCAATGGTCTCGACTTCCCCAACACAGCGGCGGCAGTCTGGAGAATTCTCCAAGCCTGCTGAACAAAGTCTTTTGCCGACCCAGAGGGCTCTACGAATCACCCGCCAGGTAAGTGATGCCTCATCGTTAGTGAGGCAATTCAACCCCGGCGCCCAAGGCCATATTGAGCGAGCCTGCTGCTTCGTAAGACCGAGCTCGCTAATCAAACCATCTTGAACGGACCCCCGAACTAGCACTTGATACAATGCCCTACGAGACAACGCCTGGACGTTGGAGAGGCCTTCCGATGCCCGTAAGAGGCATTTCAAAGCGCGACGACATTCGTGATAGAAGGAGCTTTCGGCTCGGGGTCTACGGCGGGCCTCCCCCTCGCACGAGTGCACACTTCTCAGGGACGGGAAATTTTTCCGGGCGTCTTCCTTCCAGAAGGCTCCCACCTCGTCCGGTTCGCGACACAATCGGTCCAGGAATGCAATGCGAAGCATATGTTGACGAATCTCAATGCTTGGCATACCCAGGCCGCCCTCAGCGGTATGAAGGCAACAGATCTCCCGAGATACCATAGGGGCCTTGCCTCCCCACAAGAAGGAGAACAAGAGCCTTACTAATAAAATTAGTGGGGCAAACGGAAGTGGAAGTACAGAGAGTCGGTACACGAGGATTGGATATATGTGTGAAACACATACTTCCGCCCTTCCCTTCAGGGAAAGCCTCCTCCGAGACCACAGATTAACCGCGATCTCGGCCTTCTCTCGTACCTCCGACCAATTCATTTCCAACTGGAGATCCGGACCGAATCAGACGCCGAGTATCTTGATCGGCCCATCCGTCCAAAGGAAAGGTCCGGGAAGAGAAACTCCCTTCCACGCACCCAACCGCAAGCCAACAGACTTATCACGGTTGATCTTGGCCCCTGTCACCATCTCATAACCACTGACCTCTTTGCTGACTTCGTCAATCTCGGCTCTGCTCGACACAAGAACGGAAACGTCGTCAGCATAGGCAGAATACTTTGCTGAGGTGGTAGCCCCAGGCAGAGATATTCCACGCAGGACCGGATTCGCCTTTAACTTGCGAAGGAAAGGTTCCAACGCAAGAACGTAAAGCAAAGGCGAGAGCGGACAACCCTGACGAATAGAGCGAGACAATAGGAAAGGCTTCGATCTTACTCCATTCACTTCCACCAGCGCGCCGGGAGTCGCATACAAGAGTCGGATCCAGGAGCAAAAGTCGGCTCCGAAACCGGCCGACGAAAGAACAGCCTCCAGAAAACGATGATCAACCCTATCGAAGGCCTTGGACTGATCTAAATTGATCAGCGCGGCTTCACCGTCGACTTGTTCTAAGATCAAGCGTACCATATGCAGGTTATCCTGAATAGTCCTGCCCTTCACAGCACAAGTCTGCTCGGGGCCAATCAGACTAGACAGGACAAGCTGCAAACGGTTGGCTAAGATCTTCGCCAAAATCTTTAACTCAGCGTTTAACATCGTTAAAGGGCGAAAGTTCCCTAACCCATCCCCACCGTTCTTGTCCTTACGCAGCAACTTGATCACACCCCTGGTGAATCGTTGAGGTATAGACCCCTGATTCAACCAGTGGTTGAAAATCAGCTCCAGCAAAGGAACAAAAACGGGCGACAGCCTCAAGTACACTTCGTAGGGCAGACCATCGAGTCCCGGAGACTTATCCAGGCCAACCTGCTTCAGCGCTTCCCAGATCTCAGACTCTGTTATGGGACCCTCGCACCCAGCCGCTTCAGCTGCCTCGAGGCAGGGAAAGTCGGCTAAATAGGAGTCGAACTGAGCAGAGCTCAGACCGGGCTCCCTGGTGAAAAGATCCTGAAAGTAATCTCGAAAGACCTCACATATGCCCGCGTTTGTAGTCACGGTCCGATTATCCGGTAATGTGGCGCACGCGATATGTCGCCGAGACGCACTCCTACTCTCCTCTGCACGCAATTCAGCGGCCATATTCGTCGCCTCAGAGGACATTCTTTTTAACCTAGCCCTAACTACCAGAGCTTGATCCTTCTTGATAAGCAAGGAGGCCAACTCTGCCTTAGCTAAGGCTACATCCCCACTAACACGGGATTTCACGGCCCGATCGACTTTTTCTTCTAAAGCAGTTTGCGCCGCTAATCTATCTCGATTGAGTCGACGACTAAAATCGGCAGCAAACGTTCTAATTTTAGATTTAAGGTTACCCCACCAGGCTTTCCCAAAAACCGCTCCCGACAATTCCCGTTGTATCATTAGTAGCAGCTGGTCCCGAAATCCCTGTTCACCAAACAGTGAACAGTTGAATTTCCAGTAACCAGCCAACCTAACCTTAGGCTTATCTAAGTTTACACGGACCCGGACAAGCCTATGATCCGAATAAACTATATAATGGAAACTTGGACACCCTAAGAGCCCTACATCGACTCTCTTAACTAGGACTCGATCAAGGTAGCTCGCAAGCGTCCCAGGATCCGAGTTGCCACTATAAGTCCAAGTCCAAGCTATATCCCGAGGATGCTCATTCCGGTACTTATTGACGAGATCGAACCCGTCGATAAATCCCCGAAATGGTTTCACATCAGGATTGTTAGTAGCCCGTTTTTTTCCCTATACGATCTATATCGGGATCAAGGACGGCATTCCAATCACCCGCTAAAACTACCCGACGAGATGTCGTCAAAAACGGCTCGATCTGCCGAAACAGACCAGGACGCTCAGCATGGATAATGGGCGCATAAACGCCGATGAGGCGTAAAGCCTTACCTTTTATGGTAACGTCCAGCACACAAAGCCTGCCCGCCGGATCTGCGAAAACAAGAGTACATACAGCGTCTAAAGACCTGCTCACTAGCCAAGAGACACCCCTCGAACGACCATCAAAACATGCTGAATAAAGGGCGAACCCATTAGACAGCATATCCTCACGATCATGAGAAGAAAACCGGGTCTCTTGCACACAACAGATATTCACTCCGAGGCGCTGAAGGTCGCGAGAGAGCCTCGCCCTGCGAGACTCCAACCTCAGGCCCCGGACATTTAAAGTAGCTAACCAGAGAGCCATATTGAATACTGATTAGGGTTGTTTATCTGCGTTGAACATGGCTGGGGTTAGGATACCGACAGCCTCTCCCATAGACCCATGGCCCATCTCATTCTTGATGGTACCGTCTTCGGAGATTCCGCCGATATCCCACGGAAAAGTCAATTTTATAGCTCTATAAAGGGAGGGGTGAACAAAAACCGGGACCCTCCCTGCACAAAATTGCTTCATCTTTTTCAACTTTTCATTTTGGACTATGGCTATTGGCGGGGACATGCTGAACGATGAAATTGCTTCGTCCACCATAGCCCAAACTGATTTCGCACCCGGTTCTGATCTGATTACGGTTAATACCCTTTGGGCATTAGGGAAGTTTCCGGGATCTTCAATGTCTTTCTCCCCAAATTTCTTTACGGATAAGAGAAATTTGAGGCTTTTAATTCTGTTCCCGTAATCCCTCGCCTTTTCTGCTTGTAGGGGAGATATTTTGCATATGTCAATGCCTGGATTAAAGATGTGCTTCGGTCTCTTTTTTTTATCCGCACCATCTTGTGTAGGGCTTCTGGGTCTTTTGGTAACTGTTGTATGTAATTTGTAAGATTTTGAGGGTGAAGGACTGGGAGTATGGCGAGGAGTACTGGGATGTCTAAAAGGACTGGGGTCTCTACTGAGAGGGATTTGGGACTGGGCACGAGAAGTGGAAGGGGTGGCTGGAGAAGGCTTCACTCTGGAGAGAGGGGTTGAGGGACATGGAGTGGGAGGAATAGGTTTGGAAGTTGTGGAGCGAGTGGCCATCTTTTTAGGGGGAGACTTGACTGGAGAAGAGGGTTGAGGAGACTGCAAGGGGGATTTTTTTTCCGGGGATTTTTTCTGTTTTCTTTGGTCGTCTATTTGTTTTTTAAGTTGTTTCAGTTTTACCGTTTTTTCGTAAGACGGTTCATATTTTTTCATTTGATCTTCTGATGTTAAAGAGGTCGGGGCGTCGCCCATGCTGTTGCTAGAGGGAGTGGGACTGTGTGTGTCTTTAGTCCCCGAGGCTTCAGGGGACTGAGGACCCGCTGGCTGACGCTTCCCTCTGACCCTGCCAACTACATGCCATTCCCCTTCTTCCCCCTTCTTAGCCGCAGAAGCGGTGGAAGAGGGCTCTTCGGGGGATGGGGGCTTGGATGGTGACCCAACCGGGGAAACAACCTCTCCGGTCCCGGCAGCTGGCATGCCCATTACAGGCGCGGCGGATTTTGCAGACTCGGTCAGAGGGGGAGTTTGGTCTTTAGTGACCTGAGTCCCAGAGGCCTTCTTCTCTGGGCAGGAAGAGGAGAGATGACCAGTCACTCCACACTTCCAGCAGGCTGGTTTACGACCGGTCACGATGACCGGCAGCTTCAGGTCACCGACGTCAATCCAGTTGGGGACGGAGCTGAAGGCCTTTCGATCGAGCATCATATCAAAGCTCCATCCCCCAGTCAGGCTATCACAGGAAGCGGCCAATATCTCCCCGTATTGGTCCAGGAAAGCCGCAAGGTGTTCCCCGATAACCTGAGGAGGGACCTCGTATACTGCCACGCTGGTCCTTCGCCGACCCTCATACTCGGTTCGGAGGATGAGATCCTTTGTGATCAACTCCCTCCGGGTGGCTCTTACGCAGTCTTCCGCAGTGGGCAGCAGTACGTCCCACGTGAAGAAACCCTTTCCCTTGACATTTCTTAGGGGTTTGAACCCCAGGGACTCCAGTGCTTTAAACACTGTGTCTTTAGTCGAACGACAAAGTTTGCGCGAACGCTTGTCGACGACAAAAACTGACACTATTCTTTTCTCGACTCTCTTCAGTTCCACTGGATCCTCCAAGAGCCCGTCTTTCACCACGAGGTGAGCGTAACTCTTGGCACGCTCCAGGAACTCCGCGATGTCGATTATACAATTCGGAGGGGACTTCCAACAAGAGGGCGAATCCCCGACCTCGGTATTTACTTTTGGCTTGTCTGGCTTTTTGTTTGTCTCATTTTCCAGATTTTCTTTGTCTATCCTGGCTTTGGCGGCCTTTTTAAGGGTGTCTACTATCTCCTCATTTGTAGGGGTCCTTGGGAGGGCAGGATATTCATCAGGATTATCTTTATCTGGGGGGTCTTTTTTTGGGTTGAACAAGTGCTTCCTCACCGACTTTCGGATGGAAGCAAGGGTCGTTGTCTTTTTTTTAGTGATAAGGAAAGAAGGGGCTTTTTTTCCTTCTTCTCCATGGTGGAGTAAAAAAGGGGGGGTCAGGAATGAGGGGATAGGGGAAGTGATATTCAATAAATTTCGCCTAAGGGCGAAAACAAAAACAAAAAAAATAACGCCAAAAGGCGAAAAAAAATATAAAAAGGGGAAAATTGGACAATAAAATAAAACGTTCAAAAAAAGTGGACAGTAAACTAATATAATTAAACTCTAGCCGAAGCTAGTTAAAAAAATAAAGTTGGCCGACTCTAAGAAGCGAGTCAAACCAGTAATAACAGAAAATTAACGGCTAATATTAATAGTATAACAATAACAAATATAAAACAAAAAAAAACACGTAAAACTTAAAGACTAATATGACCTAATGGCGTAACAATTAACAAAACACGAAAAGGACAGTTAAATAATAAAATAAAACATTCAAACAAGGTAACCAAAGAAAATACTCAAATTCGACAAAAAATCAAAATGGCGACACTAGACGAAAACGATAACAAAAGAAAATACGGAACTTTGGCAAGAACCAAAGCTAGCAACAAAAATTAAAATGGCCGACCCAAAACAAACAAGTCGAACCAATAAAGAAAATAAACAAATAAATTAGACAATACAACGATTACAAAACGATTTTAGTACAAACAAATTTATAAAACGAAAAACACGTAAAACGTAGAGTTAGGACAGAAACAAGAAATTAAAATTAATTAACGCAAAACACGGACAAGGGTTACACTATATATAAAACGAAGCTAGAAATTAACGGGAAATGAAGGTTATAAGGAAGGCTAAAAAAGCGTGGAAATTAAAACGGGGTAGAAACAAAAATTAACGGGGGAAGGGAATTAAAACGAGAAACTAGAATAGGGGATAAAATGAAAAACAAAGAATTAACGGGGGTAAAAAGAAAAACTAAAACAAAAAATTAAAGGGGAAAAAACTGAAATAAAAAGGGAAAAGAACTAAAAGAGGGGGTTAAAAATAAAAAATGGATAGTAGAAAAAAATCAAAAGGACTTTTTTGTTTTTTTTCTTTTTTCTTTTTTTTTTCAAAACAGTAGTAACAGAAAATAAATAAAATAACAAACTTTAACCAAAAGAACAGTTCACAGAGATTTCGGGCAACAAAGCAGTCGTACAGCGGTCTGAAAAAACAATAAAATGTCAAGGAGGACAGAACGCGAGCGTCGGACCACGAGTCATGCTATTTATCTCGGCTATTTATATATACGGGTCAGTGGTGCATTGTGGGTAGTCTATTTTAGCGATTATTTTACCGGAATTCATTTATTTTTATTTATTTATTTGGGTTAAATTATTTTGCTTGTTTTTATTTTTTATTTCTTATTTTATATATTTATTTACTTTTTATTTTAATGGGTCTTTTTATTAACGTAGTAAAAATTTGTTTATATCGCTTATTTAATAGTTTTGTTTTGGTTTAGGAAGATAAAGCTATTTATTCAATTTTGAGATTGCTTGTTCTAGTTTATTCTAACTATTATTTTGGCGGGAGCAGTTTTTAATTTGTTTATTACTTCAATTCATGTAGTGATTTTCTTCATTTGTTTTTTCTAACGGTTAATTTATCGGGATCGGTTTGTTAGTTTATTTATTTATTTATTTGGATTGATTTAGATTAATTTATTATACTTGTTATTTATTATTTATTTATTATACTCCGTATTTTTATTTACTCAAACACTAGAACACAATATCAATAAGGAAGCTAAAGCAATCGCACAAAAATTAGACCTAGATGACCGAATGAGTTGCATCAGCAAGGCGCAAGCCTTTATCATACTAAAAGACCACAACGCAAATTTCAAACCCAACCCTGCATGCAGACTCATAAACCCAGCCAAAAGCGAACTAGGTAAAATAAGTAAAACGATACTAGAAAGAATTAATTCTGAACTTAGGGAGTAAACCAGTGGAAAAACACAAAGCAACTATTAACTAGTGCCACAGTATAAATAACAAACGAAATTGCCAATTCCTACAATTAGACATAAAAGAATTGTATCCATCCATAACAGAACGCATGTTAGATAAGGCCATCAACTAAGCCAACGAAATCGACATCATTAAGCACTCCCGTAAATCATTACTATTTCACAATGAAGAAGCATGGATAAAGAAAGATGGGATATTTGACACTACATTGAAAGCTTTGACGGTGCAGAAACCTGCGAAAACATAGGTATATAATTACTACACGAACTAAGCGAAATAATAGATACAAATGCCACAGGACTCTACAGGGACGACGGTCTCATAATCTTAAGAAACTGTAACAAACAAAACACAGACAAAACTAGAAAAGCAATAATAAAGATTTTCAAAAATAACGGATTCGACATAGATATAAAAACTAGCCTAAACGAAGTAGATTTTCTTGATTTTACCTTCAACCTAAGAAAAGTCACATACAGAAAAACCAATGATAAACCACTCTATCTACACACATCTCCAACAACTCGCCTTCTATTATCAAACAGATACCAAAATCGATTAACCGCAGGCTTTCCGACAATTCCTCCAATGAGTCCATATTTAACAAAGCTAAGAAAGTCTACGAAACAGTCCTAAAAGATAGTGGATTCACAGCAACACTCAGATACTCACCACAGAACACAAAAAAGGCCAACAGGAAAAGAAATAACATATGGTTCAACCCACCGTACAGCAAAAACGTAAAACCAAACTTAGGATAATTATTCTTCAAACTCTTATACAAACACTTCCCGGAATCAAGCACCCTACACAAACTATTCAACAAAAACACAGTAAAAATCAGTTACAGTTGCACCGAGAACATAAGCAGAAATAATAAAAAAGCACAACAGGAAAATTATCAATAAACTGCCCGAACAAATTAAACCCACGTGTAACGGCAGAATAAAGAACAAATGTCCCTTAAACGGTAATTATTTACAAAAAAACGTAATATACCAAGCCACGATAAGATCACCAGATAATGAAGAAAAAGTATACATAGGAATAACTGAAGGAACCGGTAAGAAATTATGCGCACAAAACATATTTCACAAATAGTAAATATGCGAACAGCACAATGCTTTCTAAGTATATCTGGGATTTTTAAAAACAAAAGGACATCACTCCAAAAGTATTTTGGAAAATAAGGAAAAGATCATCAGCCTGCAACAACCAATCAAAAACTTGCAACCTTTGCTTGAAGGAAAAAATAGCCCTCATTACCTTCCCAGACCAAAATAAATTATTAAATAAAAGATCCAGTCTCATCTCAAAATGCAGACATGAAAAGAAATATTTACTACGTTACTTAAAAATCGAAAACTGAAAAAAGGAAAATAAAATAAAAACAAATAAACAAATAAACAAAATTACAATAAAATAAGTAAAATAAATAAGCCCAAACAAATTACCAAATCACACCCGTTAGAATAGACGAAATAGAATAAATAAATAAAAAATAAAAAACAAAATTAATGAACCCAAATTAATAACGTAAATGATAAACAAATTAACAAATATATATATATATATATATATATATATATATATATATATATATATATAAACAACAGAAAAAGGAACATAATCTCGTTTAACCCACCCTACAATAATACAATAAAAACAAAAATAGGAAATATATTCTTCAATATAATTGAAAAATACTTCCCCTGAAATAACAAATTAATAATATCATAAACAAAAAAGGTTAAAATTAGTTATAACTGCATGGACAACACGGAGAAATTAATAAATACACCCCATAAAAAAACTGAACAAAGACAATGACAATAACAACAGCCAAATCACACAAAATATACCCAAAATGCTATTTTCGTAATAAAGAAAACTGTCCACTTAACAGTAAATGTCTAACCAACAATATAATATACAAGGCCATAAAAACTAACAGCAACACAGACGAAAACATCCACGTAGGAACAACAGAAACAACCTTCAAAGAAAGAGTCAACAACCACAAGCATCTTTTAAAACAGAAAAAATGCAAAAACAACACAACACTCTCAAAATACATAGTGAGCCAAAAAGAAAATAACATCAGTACTAAAATTAAGTGGGAAATTATAAAAACAAGCACCCTTACATAACAGCAATAACAGAAACTTCAAACTATGCCTAGAAGTGAAATGTGTAATTTCTCTTAACAACAAATTTATTGTTTTCTTGCTGACTCCAAAAATCACATTGGTTTTGCTCAATTAGGTCAGCTTTTTGAACTAAGCTCCATATTTTTTTGGACATTTTTGTTTACATGTACGGGTATTTTCACGTCATATGATGCAAAATTCGTTTATATTTATTGCAATAAACGAATTCTAAAGATTTTACATGTGCTAACTTATGACTAATTTTTTTTTATATAAAAGTTGAATGAAATTGTTTCGACTAAAAGATCTTGCAAAAAATAAGCCATACGTATTCTGCTACATCTGCGATATGTATATATATATATATATATATATATATATATATATATATATGAGAGGTAAATAGTCGTGTTTCTGCTACGTGATATGTTTGTAATATAGCATCTATAAAAGTATATTTTTCTCTTGAAATCAGGTCAATTTCAAATTATGTCGTGTCATATATACATCTATGTAGTAGTATTTTTACAAAAAACTGTCTCCATGTTAATTCGCTATTCACCTCTTCCAGCTAAGTATTTACGCGCGTACTTAGATAGCTGAGCATTTATCGTGTCTTCTAAGAAGATTTTTGCATTATATGATCATCCCAACATTATTTGGGTATCTGATCTCATTTTATAGCTACATTTTATAAAGGTACATGTTTTTATCTTCTATTTAATTGCTTTAGAGCCTGAAAGTTTTGAACATGTTACTAATATTTATCAGAGCCGTTCAGCTCTTCGATTCAGCAGAAAGAAGCTAGAGATTTTTGCATTATAATATCAAAATTGTTTATTGAGAACAGAATCTTCAGAACGATTTGTAAATCGAATTTACTCCAAGTAAATCCGCTAAGACACAATAGAGAAGACATTCGATAACGATTGACATTGCATTTAAATATTTGAAGATTAAAGTTGACCAGAAAGTATGGAGTCGGAAGAGAATTCCACAAGCGATCAAAGAACGTGTTAGCATAGCACTTATGGCTACATCTAGCCAATTCAAATGCAAATTGTTGAGACCTAGTACAATCTTAAATTTCTAAATCTAGGTGCCATAGTGAAGAGTGATATTTATTTGTAATATTTACAAAATGTTGCACAAGGTGAAAATGGGGATTGGGGAAAAGGACGACCTTCTTTTGTCTTAATATTAAACTTAGCTAATCACAAACACTGACCCAAGCATACAAACAATATTCCTAACACCAAAACAACACATTCTTACTTACCTTTCTTACTACATCCACCATAATGCCTCACTGTCTCTATGAAAATCCTAACTAGTCCCCATAGTACAATTCATTGTCTATGGGTAGGGAGGGAAATAGAAAACAACAATTAAACATTATAAAGAAGAGTTCATCCGAACTATTACCATGAAAGTATTTATGGAAAAGGCGCAAGGAAGCAACTTTACAGCAGTGTAAAAATTACGGAAACTGAGACGATAGGTCAAAACCAATAATATTACATATTCTCCTTTTGATTTTATCAAGAATCTCTAAATAAATGACTGTAGCACCGGAACGATGTGTGACACCAATATTCTAAGCAGAGGCGAATGATAGACTTAAGGATATGTAAGATAGATTTTGGGGAAAAAAATTTTCTTGCAAGACACAGTGAACTTTCTTCGCAGTTAACCTAGCAATGTATTCAATATAGTCTTTTTACTTCATGTCAATAGAAAATGTTAGCACGAGAAACAGCAATGAGTTTCTCTCCTGGAACTTAGCATCAGTAGCCGATGATAAGTTCCAGAAGAGTAACTCATTGATGGAAGGCAGAAAGGGGACTCTCAGATTATTATCAGAGCAGTTTACATTTAGAGGCGTTAAAATTAACAAAACAAACCATTCTTTTCTCCAGCTAACAACAGAAGGTAAATCGTTTAGAGTTTAGCCACCAATTTGACCTTATCGAAAAGATATGGTGTCTCCGGGGAATTTTATATAGACTAAACCAGAATTAGTATCGAGATTGGAGTAAATGGTTGTATCATCAGTATAAATACCAAGTTGAGAGATGATGTCATCAAGAAGGTCGTCGATGAAAATTAAACACAAAATGGGTCCAACGAAGGAGTTCCGAGGGACAACTACATTACTGATTTTATCCATTTAACGATTTGATATGAAATATTGAATCAGTTAAAAAATTCATCCGGATACACAATAACTTTTCAAATTGTGTTGAAAACCTCTATGCCAAACCCTGTCAAACGCTTTCGAGATGTCCAAAGCAACAGCGTAAGCCCCACCATTCTTATCTAAAGCATGATAGACTTTTCCCTCAATGAATAATTTGACTGAAAGAAGAAACAATAACAAAGCAAATTACAATGATATAACTTGCATTATTATTTCATAAGAATTTTGTTTTCAGAAGATGCTTAATATAAAGATTTATAGGATCCTTTCAAATTCTGTGAATCAGAAATTCTGTAATTGTTTGCATTTATTCGTCATCAGGAAATGATTTAAATAATTGGTCAAAGTAGATTATTAACAGAAATATAAAATAATTTACAGGGAATCTATTTTTATTTTCATTTCAAGAATTTTTGAGTGTATTCATGTCCAGGTTATTAATTACATTTTATTATTTCTCCATTAACTATCAAAGTGTTCGTTTGAAATATAACATAAATATGTGGCTGGCAAAATGTGTTTTCTTTTCTTTTGTGGCAATGAACCATTTTGCGCCGACAATTCTTTGTGTTAAATTTGCAATGGTTTATTCGCCAGTGATCAATCCGAGAAACAATGAAGACAGTAAATTTTATTCTTGTCGGGACGAAACTGTTTTTCAACTATAAATGCAGTATTACTAATTTTTTGGTAATTGATGCAAGTGTACAGAAAAGTTTTTGACACGTCCTACGAGAAACACGCTTTTATGCACATTTTATGGGAGACTTGGAATCACTATTGACGTAATTGATTAATTGATTGATTGTTGTGTGCAGGATATGAGACTAAAATTCGCAAATGTACTGAGCGTAAAAAAAAGTCTTACACGGTTGAAAAACTGTGTATGCAAGTAGCATGTAATATCATCACTTGTTTTAGGAATCATTGGTACCTATCGACAGAATTATGATAAGCATTACTTCGTTATCAAAAGATTTATTTCATAGAAAAATTACAGAGTTTAAAATATTTTTCCATTGAAGATCATTTTAAAATTTAATGTGGATTATAAAGATATCTTTTGTTTTCTGAATATATTCTTTTAATCAATTTGTATAAAATCCTACGTTCGTAACTTTTAAAATAAATGGCTATAAATATTGGCGCTAAATTGACGTCATGCTATATAATATTAACTAGTAAATATGGAATAATGATGACAATGACCTTTCAAAATAATCAATTTGTTGTTAATGGAATTGATTCCTTAGAAAACCAACGGTTTTAAAGCCAAACAAACAGTAACCAACATGGCTGTGCTACGCTAAACTTAAGACTGTTGAAAATAATTCGCAAAATACAAAGTGTAAATAATTTGAATCGTGTAGGAATATTTCGTTTACTGAAAATATTACACTATATTAAAGTTCGTTCTCTCTCTCTCTCTCTCTCTCTCACTCTCTCTCACACACACACACATACACACACAGCAATATATATATATATATATATATATATATATATATATATATATATATATTGATGATATGATATGTTGATCGTCAATTCTTAAAGAATGATAGAATCTTCTAATTTAAGATCTAGGTTATGGGAAGACAGCCTTTGTGACTGCAAGGAATTTCAAACTTTCATCTTCTAATTTGCAACGTTATTTCCTTCGATGATTGTATCAAGTGATTAATAAACAGATAGGTTATTTAGTATTTATATAATTGCTTGTTTAAAGTATTCACTGTTAGACGCCAATATTGCTCTTTCATTTACCCATGAAGAATTTATTTAGTTATATATAATGATAGAAAATATTTTCTACCAGTACTTTAACATTGGATATTATTACACTTATGGTCGATATAATAATTTTGCTTATAAAACCAGTAGGTACCTTTCCATCAACAAAGTTATTGGAAATACTAACTGAATTAATATCAACATATAGTCTTGCTTACATGTTAGTTTTGCGTATTAAATACACGATATGATGCCAAACAACAAGGACTTTAGTTATGCTCGTATTTTCTTAGCCTTTTATACTGGGACTATAAACCGTAAAGTTTCTTGAAAAACCCCGGATAATGCTGGAGTTACAGGACACATTAATGTGATATAGTTTCCTAAGTATTGTTTCGTAAGTGGATTTTTATCCAGAGCCTTTAATACGATGACACATATATAATGTACCCTCGTACATTCATCTCAGATTATAATCGCACTTCTTTTCAAAATTTCTCCCATACGCGAATTTTTAATCATTTTGAAGGCAGCATCATCGTTGTTTGACAAGTCTAATGGAAGTTTATTAGGAGCTGTTTACTTCCAGGCTCTAAAGTAGCGGATACTTTTTTCATTGAATTGCGTCTCTCATGGGAAACCTAATAAATTCAATAAAAACTACATTGGTCTGACCTTGTTGCTAATTTGTGACTTTATTACTTACATTTTGCAGTTGTCGAGCAAATTTGGCAGCATTGTACCCTTTATATATATATATATATATATATATATATATATATATATATATATATATATATATATATATATATATATATATATATATATATACAGAGAGAGAGAGAGAAAGAGAGAGAGAAAGACGTAACAGAATTACAAAAATTCTTCATTTAGATAAACACTGGAAATTTTGGTTAAGAGAGGACAGTAAGGCAAGATACACTTATCAATCTCATTTTGATACATTCTGGGAGTTTAAACCTTCATTAACAAGTTTTCTTCTGCGATATATTGTATACTAATCTTTTCATATTTGAGAATATTTAAAAATTGTTTATGGTAATAATTTACGAATTTAATAGATTTTATGCATCATCACTTGAAGCTCAAAAGGACTTATGGTCCAAGAAACTTTTAAGAATATTTTACCCCCGAGTTCGCTAATTCTTGAATCAATTGATTTTCTTGGAATTTGTTGGTTAACTAAATTAAATTATGTGCATGTGACAAGTCTCTGTTTTGCCATTTAATAGTGTAGATGTGAACAGGTCCAAAAATATTAGATTTTTTTAACAGACCTATCATTTTAATAGGTTTAATCGAAAGAACTGTGGTTGTAAGACCATGCTATGAATGTTTGCTTACCATGGAAGCATTTCATTCTTATTTTTGTTAAAGTTAGAGTTACATGGAAAAGGAATAATTATGTTAATGAATTAGGCAGGTCAACCAAAAGTACGGAGAAATGGCATGGCATCTTAAGTTCTTTCATGCATGTAACAGAGGCTACCATTAAAAGTTGATAGGAGTGTACAATACAAAATTGGTATTACATTTTACAAATTAGTTCTACATTTTACAAATTAGTTCTACATTGAGAGTTACAAAATTAGTTCTACATTGAGAGTTATCAATGATTAAAGATTTCATTAGAAAACTTGACACGTTGATGACTATAGGTAATAAATCGTCAAACTCTTCCTTATCTGACCTTTCCATTTGAATCCTTTTTATCCAGTTGATTATCTCCGTGGTATTTAAGTGTTTTGAGTAAAAATTCACATTTGAATCGTTCACCACCTTGATTACAATTAAATTTTAAAAAAACATCGTGTTTTTTATTTTCTTTCTTTTTTTAACCTACTACTACTGGCCACACACTCATGATTCTAGTGATAAACCCTACCCCCTAGTAACTTTTTCTAGATTTCCCTCTTAATATATAAGGATGTCAGTTAAGCATGTCATTTTCTAAATTGGTCCATCATTGATAAAACTTAACGGAAAGTCCACACCAGGACTGATTTTCTTTTTGTAAAGTCCTTTTAGAGATAGATCTATGCCATATTTAATTTTTTGTTGAATTTCTAATGGGCACCTTGTTGGTGTTTTTGGGTACCTTATGCACTAGTGAGCCAACCAAAATGAGCTGACTCATTTTATAGTTCACCAATAGAAGAGTTAACCAATCAGAAGGCTCAAAATATTCAAAACGACGTGTATATATTTTCCGAATATTCACTGCCAACCTCTGATATCGAAGACTGAAGAATTGCGGAACAGCTGCTGCTAGTGGTATTGGCGATATAGTCAGATTCAGTAGAGTGTCTGACTCGTGAGTGTTAATCTTTAACGTTGTTTCATTGAACAGATTACGTACTGTGCTGGATTCTATATTCATAGACTATGGTGAACATAATCAACAAATGTTACGAGCCTAGATTACGACTCTATTTTGACGGAGACGAGTCAAAGTACGAATTATGGGAAATTAAATTCCTAGGCTACCTTAGAATACAAAAATTTCATGACATCATTCTTTGCCAAGATGACCAGAAAGAAGATGATGATTTTATGGAAAGAAATGTGACCGTTTTCGCCGAATTAATATAATGCCTGGATGACAGGTATTTGTCTTTAATAATGAGAGAAGCCACGGACGTCGCACGTCAAGCTTTAAGAATTGCGGGAACATTACTTGTCAAAAGGTAAGCCCAAAATTATTGCCTTATATACTGAACTAACTCCGTTAAGGAGACGAGAAAATGAATCAGTAACAGATAATAATATACGAGCTGAGAATGTAAAAAATGCCTTTAAAATGGCAGGTGAGATTGGCTGCTAATAGCCATGGTTTTAAAAGGATTACCAGCAACATTCAAACCATTCACGACAGTCATAACTCAAAAAGTTAAAAAAATTAACTTTCACTGATTTTAAAATTATGAAGAAACTTAAAAAATGTGTACTCACCCAAATCAAGGAAATAACGTAATGCAACTGAGAACGTCATTTAAACAATTCAGAAAACCAGTCCCTCAAACCTACCAGACTAGGAATTATGATATTAAAAACAAGGGACTTAAAACAACTTTTACAATAACAACAACAACAACAACAGCATGAACAATAATAATAGAAAATCAAATATCATCTGCTTCAGTTGTGGAAGAGCCGGGCATGTACGTGCGAAATCTCAATTTCATACAAGGAGTGATTTTTGTAAAAATGTAAAAGCTTTCCCGAATGAGCGAACATATGCTTTTTCGTTTGGAACGGATACTATACCCAATAGTTATAAATCTTACCTAGTCGACACGGGTGCGACAAATCATGTAATTACAGATGAAACAAACTTTATTAATTTTAACCTCAACTTCGAGCCAGATTCCCACTTTATTGATTTGTCTGACGGTGCCAGAGCTAATAATTTAGTTTTAAAAAGAGGCGAAGCCTGTATTTATTTACGCGATACAAAAGGAAATATTTGTAAATATTTATTAAAAAGGGCTTTATATATCCGTAAATTTAAACAAAATGTTTTATCAGTTTTAGTTTGCTGTTAGAACTGGTGTTAAAGTTAATTTTCACCGAGACAATTCAAAGTTAATATACCCAGACGGAACGGAATTTAATATACAACAAAATGGACGTCTGTATTATTTGAAAAGTATTAAATCTGTGAAAACAGCCACTCATGACTTAAGGACTTGGCATAAAATATTAGGTCACTGTAATGATTCGGATGTTAAAAGATGGCAAGAACATGTTACTGGAATGAAAATTACACCTTCAAAGGGCTTACAACATTGTGACACATGTATTAAAGGGAAGATGATGAAATATAGAAATAGGGGTCAAATCTCAAAATCAACAGACATCTTGTACAGCGTTTATTGCGACTTAGCGGGTCCAATTTCACCAGTGGGTATTGGCACCTATTCATATGTATTAAACTTTGTTGACGAATATTCAGGACTTATTATGATATACTTTCTGAAAAACAAATCTGATACCCTACAAGCTACAAGAATGTATTTATCTGATATTTCCCCTTATCGAAAAGTGAAAATAATTAGAACACATAATGGTGGAGAATTTACTTCTAATGATTACGAAAACCTAATAAATGAAGGCATTAAACCTGAGAAAACATATCATATTCCCAGCACCAGAACGGAATCGCTGAACGTAGTTGGCGGACTCTTTTCGAAATGGTTAGATGTTTGCTAATAGAATCTAAGTTACCCAAAAATCTGTGGGTCTATGCATTAAATACAGCCGTATATATAAGAAACCGTTGCTATAATAGTAACATTAAAAAGCCTCGCTACGAGGCTTATACGAATTACAAACCCAACGTAAGTGCTATGCATATTTTTGGTACCATTTGCTACACATATATCAACCACAGAGCAAAACTAGATCCAAAAAGTGAAAGAGGCATATTCATTGGCTATGACAAAACAAGTCCGGCCTATATGATTTATTTCCCACAAAGTAAAATAATAATGAAGATCAGATGCGTCAGATTTACAGATTCCTTTGAGCAAGTGGAGGATCCCGAAGAAAACATTAACTGCGAGGAACTGGTCCATCACGAACTAGTATAGCCTAATTATGAGATAGGGCCTATAAATAGAAAACCCGTTCAAAATCCACAATTAAAGGAAGGTGTTATACAAGATGATATAGACGAAGAAAAATCAGACGCAAACCTTGAGTTAAAAGCAGATACAACCGAAGAGGAGGGGCAAATTCCGTTATCCGACCAGAAATAGAAGAAAGCCAGACTATTTTGGAATGGGTCAATGTAATATAAGTGATATTGACTGTTGCTATTCGGTGCAATGTATCCCAAAGAACTATCAATAAGCCATAAATTCGGATAATTCCAAACGATGGATAGCCGCCATGCAAAAATAAATTGAATCCTCAGTATCAAATGATATTTTTGAATTGAAAAAGGCCCCGGATGATAAAAATATTATCGGCAGCCGTTGGGTTTATACTATAAAGCGAACTGAGGATGGCTCGCCGGTGTATAAGGCTCGTTTTGTAGCTAAAGGATTCTCGCAGATATACGGGGAAGATTATGTAGAAACATTCAGTCCAACAAAAAACATGACAACAATCAGAATTTTAATGCAAATGGCAGCACATTATGGTATGGATATACACCATATGGATGTTAAAGCAGCGTATTTAAATGCTCCAATTGACTATGAAATATACATAGAACCGCCAGAAGGTTTTGAAAAATGTGGTAATTATGTATAGAAACTCAAAAAGACACTATATGGGCTCAAACAAAGCGGAAGAATGTGGAATAAATTACTATATTTCTATTTAATTGCACAATATTTTGAACTCTCCACAGTTGACCCATGCCTGTACACAAAAATATTTAATAATGAAATATTAGCAATTCTGATTATTTGGGTCGACGATATGTTAATTGCTTCAAAATGTGAAGCTGCTCTATTAAAAATTAAAAATTTCTTTAAATATAAGGTTTAAAATGACCTACTTGGGTCGACCATCATGGTTTCTTGGTATACAGTTCGAATTTAAGGGCAACACTATTACAATGAATCAATCCAGGTACATCGAAAAACTCTCATCTAAATTCAGCATGCAAAATTGTAAAACACGAACTACTCCATGTGAAATGGATTTAAACACAATTATGAATAATGAATATGGTATAGCGGCGTGTGATAAAGAATACAGAATGTTGATTGGAAGTCTTATTTACGTCATGACATCAACAAGGCCAGACATCTGCTATACGATTACTAAGTTGTCTCAAAACTTAAATAAACAGAGGACTGTGCATTTAACAAGAGCTAAGCAAGTATTACGTTATTTAAAGGGAACTAAGAATCAATGCCTAGTATTTCGACAATAAAAAAACCCACTACAACTGGAAGGATTTTGTGATGCTGATTGGGCAAATTCACCAGATCGTAAAAGTATCACAGGCTATTGCTTTAGATTGACAAAAGATAATACAATAATTAGCTGGAGATCTAAGAAACAAGGAATGATTTCACTTTCAACATGTGAGGCCGAATATGTTCCATTGTCGCAAGAAACACAAGAGGCTATTTTTCTTAAATTACTAATAAAAACAATTACAACACTAATAATAAGTGAGCCTATAACTATTTACTGTGACAATCAGGTCAGTATTACTTTGGCTAAAAATCAAACATGGCCGCCTTAATACACGTCGCTTTGAATATTTTGAGCCTTCTGATGTTTTTTCCGAATATTCACTGCCAACCTCTGATATCGAAGACTGAAGAATTGCGGAACAGCTGCTGCTAGTGGTACTGGCGATATAGTCAGATTTAGTAGAGTGTCTGACTCGTGAGTGTTAATCTTTAACGTTGTTTCATTGAACAGATTACGTACTGTGCTGGATTCTATATTCATAGACTATGGTGAACATGATAAACACACCTTGACTTTAACTAAGTACCCCCTTTTTAATAAGAGTAGATAGGTTTTTATATCACCCGGTCCAAATTCCTCCCTCTTGTCTTGAATAGGAGTTGAGGTTCATCCCTTGTTCCCTGTTTAGGAAGAGGTTCCCGGTTTATTTCCTCTTATCAGGTCTTAATAGTGGTGTTGTGATAATTTTTTGGTGATATGTGTGGATGGTGGCAAAGTCTTCATTCCGATGGTTCCAGCTTTTTAGTTTTCTGGTTGCTGCTCCCGACTTGTAATTAGGAGGCCGAAATCTTGCGTAGCGTCTTGAAGAGCTACTCTGATCAGCATTCGCATAATATCGGGTTTCTTGCAGTGCCATGTCGCGCATGGAAGAATGTCCCTGGAAGCACTTCTGGTGCGCAACTCCGAAGCCACACTATGTTGCAGTTTGTGCAAGTTTCCATTCCGCACATGTTACATTAGACGACCGACTATTACTAGACATTTATTTACCAAAATAACATACCGTGACTATAAGCAGCCTAATATATAAAAAATAAGCCAGCACAAAAAACAAAAAACAACACCTAAACTCCCCAACCTTTATTTCTCCATTATTCGTGGTACTCGTACCAACATCTGTAGTGTGGAATCTTTCCTCTTCGAAACGTATCTGGACATCATAGCTCACAGCCAAACTCCCCCTCTTTAGCAAGTAATCTATTGTCCACATGCATGGCCGAAGAGTTTATGTCTGCGAACATCTCTCGCTGGCTAGGGAGCTCTCTCTCGAATCTCCCGATATTCTTACATGTGTCTCCGTCTCTTTCTACTAAACTCAGTCAGCTATATCTTCTATCTCTACCGTTCCCCTTCCTCTCATGACTCTTGCGTGCTAGATAGTATTTTTTTATATTATAGACAAGGCTACTTCCCTACACCCGTTTGCAAATATATTTGTGTTCGGAGATTTAAACCCACAATGCCAGGTGGCTTAACCACACCGTCACTGACCTCGCTGTCATCCACACCCTGAACTTCTCAATCACACAATCTATCACGCAAGTGGTGGACTTCCTCTGTGTTTACCGAGCAACACTGATGGACACATTTCTCCTCTAGATCTCTTTTTTACCTCTATACCTGACTCATGTGGCACCATGCAGCTCTTCCCCCTTGGCAACTCCAATCATGCGTTAGTATCTGTAAACATTTCTTTCCGCTCCCCCATCAAACAAGAATATCTTTCTGTTATCAACGTGCGGATTGGGACTCATTCCGTGATTTCTTTCGTGACGTTTCTTGAAATTAAGTTTTAAATTTTCTTGCTCAAAAATGCGCGACTGAGGTCCCCTCCTGGCTGTATGCCGGTATCGATGCTTTCATTTCAAGGAAATATCAAGTTAAATCGCGTTCATCTCCTTGGTTCTTACCTGCATGCTCGGCCGCTATAGCACGTATGAATCACTTTTTTCGGTTGTACAAGATTGACACGTCTGATTTATTTATTTATTTGGGTTACTTTATTTTGCTTGTTTTTATTTATTTTTATTTTTTATCTTTATTTCTTACCTTATATATTTATTTATTTATCTTTATTTCAATCGGTGTTTTATTAACGTAGTAAAAATTTGTTTATATGCCTTATTTAATAGTTTTGTTTTGGTTGGGGAAGAAAATTAAAGCTATTTATTCAATTTTGGGGTTGATTGCTGTAGTTTATTCTAACTATTAATTTGGCGTGGGAGTTTAGTACTTCATTTATTTATTTGTATTGATTATCTTTACTCGTTTTTTTTTTATAATGGTTAATTTATTGGGAGCGGTTTGTTAGCTTATTTATTTATTTGGATTAATTTAGATTAATTTATTTTACTTCATTTTTATTTATTTTTATTATACTGTGCATTTTGATTTACTCTTTTTGGTTTTCGATTTTTAAGTAACGTAGTATTTTTATTTTTTTTATCGGTATATAATAGTTATAGCTATGTTTTTCGTCCGATTTTTGGTTTGATTGTCTTTTTAGTCTAACTAATATTTTGACCCTACTGGTTTGTTAATTTGTTTATTATTTGGGTTCACTGATTTTGTTTTTACTTTTATTTATTTATTCTATTTCATCTATTCTAATGGGTGTGATTTAGTAATATGTTTGGGTTAATTCATTTTACTTATTTTATTGTCATTTTTATTTATTTATTTATTTTTTCAGTTTTCGATTTTTAAGTAACGTAGTAGAAATTTGTTTTCATATCTGCATTTTGAGATATGCTCGGATCGTTTATTTAATAATTAATTTGGTCTGGGAATGTAATGATAGCTATTTTATCCTCCAAGCAAAGTTTGCAAGTTTGGGATTGGTTTTTGTACGCTGATGATCTTTTCCTTATTTTCAAACATACTTTTGGTGCAATGTGCGTTTTGTTTTTAATTTCCCAGATATATCTAGAAATCATTTTGCTGTACGCGTATTTACAATTCGTGAAAGAAGTTTTGTGTGCATAATTTTTTTGTTTCCATCGTCCTTCAGTTACTCCTACATTATATATATATATATATATATATATATATATTCATACATGTTTCATTAAATAATATAGATAAGTGTTGTCTATATATTTTATGTAAGTTCTTTTCATATCGTCTGATAAGCTTAATAACATTATTATTAAGCAAAAACAATATTGATACATATTTTTTAATCCAATCTAAGCTTTCGGCTTACATACGCCATTATCAAAGATGACAATTACACAATATATTAAGCAATACACGAAGAAGAAATTGATGATAGTCTGTTTTTGTTTACATGGATGATTTCCAAGCAACGATAAACACGTGCATATAAGACGCTGAAAGCGAAAATCGCACCACAGCTAATGACGTCACACATGACCACGCGAGAGTGAATCCGATGAGTATTGAGTATGGAAAGCCGTTGGTATGAACCAATGGATTCTGTTACTAATTATAAGGCATTTAAGGATATTTTTGGAGATTTCATAGTTTATTTTGTTCAGGTTAGGTTTCAACTGTTTTATGTATATAGCTTCAAGAATTTTTAGTTTTTGTTTATTGTTTTCATGTTTAAGTATAGTTGTGTTTTCGACGAGGATTTTCCGGAATTGTGTATGCGGCCAGGCATGTTGTTTTAAATGCCTAAAAATGTTAGAGTTATCATTCAAATGTAGTGTCAAGCGTCGTGAAAGCAAGTTTGTGGTGTGACCAACATAGATATTATTTAGTTCGTTGGAGATACAATCTCCCAAAGGGCACCTGAATTTGTAAACTATGTTGGTTTTTTGCAAATCGCTAACCGGGGGAGAAGAATGATTGCGAATAATTGAGTTGGATATACTAGATTTAGTATAGTATATAATTAACTTAATTTTTTTGCTACGATCTGTTGTAGATATGTTAGTATTTACTAATTTTTTTAGTATATCTTGTTTATAATTAATATGCATTTGATTACGATATAGGAAAGTAATATGTTTGAGATTAGTAAGCTGTATTATGTACTCTTTGCTTAGTATTGAGATTTCTAAGAAAGCATCTTATTTGTTCATCAATTATATAGTTTGGAAAACTATTATTAACAAGTGTTTGTTTTATATTCTTTAGTTCACTGTAAAAAATCTGTTTTGTGGCTGAATTAGTTTCTGCACGATGTATTAGTTTTTTATAATTGCTAATTTGTAGTAATATGGGCATTCACTCTTGTAGTTAAGTGTACATGAATTTATGCTAGTAGGTTTTTTATATCGCGAAATAATAAATTTGTTATTATTTGTGTTTATCAATATGTCAAGGAAATGAATTTTATTATTAGTATTGAGTTCATACGTGGATTTGAGGACAGAATTATTTTGGAAACATTTTTGTAGTTGAAGTATTTCATCTGTATTTTCAACTAATATAAGAATATCATCAATGAGCTGTGGTGCGATTTTCGCGTTCAGCGTCTAATATGCACGTGTTTATCGTTGCTTGGAAATCATCCATGTAAACAAAAGCAGACTATCATCAATTTCTCGTTCGTGTATTGCTTAATATATTGTGTAATTGTCATCTTTGATAATGGCTTATGTAAGCCGAAAGCTTAGATTGTATTAAAAAATATGTATCAATATTGTGATTTTCTTTCAGTGTTTAATGATAATGTTATTAAGCTTATCAGACGATATGAAAAGAACTTACATAAAATATATAGACAACACTTATATATATTGTTTAATGAAACATGTATGAATGAAAAAAATGCTGCCTAAATACACACAATATATATATATATATATATATATATATATATATATATATATATATATATATATAAAATTTGGTCGAATAACATTAGTCTAATTTCTAACAATATATATAACAAATGAAATGAATGTAAGAAGTTTTCTTTCGTTGCTGAATAATTTAATTCCGTGTTAATATGTAAGTTTCAGTTTTGAGCTTTACTAATTCGACGCCTCCATTTAAAGCCTTTTACACCACCTTACTCTTTCGTGCAATGACAGACAGAATAGTAAACTTGTGCACATTATTTTAGAAAATCAATTTTGTTGTTAGACAAACATACCTAGCATTCATCTGTGCATTCACACTTGTGAATTAATACTTAACACAAAACAAAACATTCTGAATAACACTAAATATGTATGTGGCTTTGAACTGGTTGATCACCCTCCCTATTGTCCTGATTTGTCTATCATCTGTTCCGAAACATACGAAGTGTCTTGACTGGGAACCGGTGTAGCTGTGATGATGACGTCATATCTGCTGTTGATGAACTTTTTAATCATCAGGATGAATGTTTTTTTCCCATAGGGATCCGATTACTGCAACATCCATTAACAATTGTGTGGACAGCAAGATGAATATCTTGAAAAATAACCCTCATTGGTAATATTCGATAAGAATAACTTGAACTTTCAGCCGACTCTTGTGTGTGTGTATATATACATATATATATATATATACATATGTATACACACACACACACATATATATATATATATATATATATATATATATATATATATATATATATATATATATTAAAACCACGCACATTCATGAGAGTTGAGTAAGACAAAATCCATTTCGAATATACTCAAAAATAGATAATTTTAGCGCCAATGCTAAAATATCTCTTCATCTCTGATTCTATCTGTCCGCTTTTTTCAGTTTCCAGTGAGTTTTTCTGTTGAATTATTTCGTTATTTATGATGAAACTAGACGTTCTTCAAACTATTTACTTCTTATATAATATATTTTAGTTCCGAAACTTTTACTTGATTTCTTATTAACTGGAGACGCTTTGCAACGCTACACTAGATGGTATCAACCAGCTAAGCAGTGTGTGAAATACGCTAAGCGGCTACTTGTGTAGGCACTTCTCTCTGTAATGGAATATACATAGCGTAGATAGCATAGAAACTGCAAAAATCAATGAATGGTTGTTTCAATGTCAAAAAGAAAGAGTATGGAACATCAGCCAGTATACCGATCAATATTTTAAAGGAAAAATATTACAACTGCAATAGACATTGATTTTTACTAACAACTCTCTCTCTCTCTCTCTCTCTCTCTCTCTCTATATATATATATATATATATATATATATATTGTAAATTTCTCAATAAAAATTGTTCAATTTGAATGATACTTACTTTTTTATCATAACCATCGTCCCTTTATTTATTATTTTTTCTCATTTTTCTTATTATTACTAGTATTGTTACCATTTCTTCCTTATGTTTTTTTTTACTACAGATTACTTTAATGTGTCCCATCTATTTTTATGTAAAATGTATGTATGTATGGGCGTGGGGGTGTTTACTTTTTAACTTTATTTATGTATGTGTATTATATATGTATATATATATATATATATATATATATATATATATATATATATATATATATATATATATATATATATATATATATATACGGTGTTTTATTGAGTGTGTATGTATATGTATGCATGTGTGTCTGGTTATATGTATATGTGTTTATGTGCACATATGTGTATGTCTATGTGCGTATATATGTATATATATATGGGTATACTGAAGTGTATGTGTATATATGTACTCGCATATATATATAAGTATGTATGCGCGCGTATGTATATATATGTGGGTGTTTATGTTTGTATATGCGTATGTGTTTTTGTGCATATAAATAGTAGGTCCTTCCTGGATTAAATATTTTTATGTAGTTATGTTAAATTTGCAACCTGTAGGAGAAATTACATGTTTTGTCTAATTATTCATGATTACACATCATTTCACTTATAAATTCCCTCGTTTTTAGTTTGGCCTCCTTACCCCTTTTTTGAGTTCTCTTCCTCTCTCTCATCTTATCTTTTCATGTATGCATAAGGTTAGTAAATGCAAACCAGACAGTAAATTTTCATATATGCATCGGCAGTATGAGTTGGCTGGATTTTAAGTTTTATATCTGAGAATAATTCATATTTATCTTTATCTCACTCATTTAAATCGTTATTTAACTTCTCTCTTTTAAATTGTAATCCCCACCTTCACTTTTTGTCCTTTCCCGTTCTTCCTTCTTCCTTAATAAATTATAACCATGGAATATTAATGTTTGAGCTTTTTATGTTATATTATATTCTTGGTCTGTCCTGGACATTGAGCTCTACCGGGATTCTGTTCTCTTGGAAATATATATATATATATATATATATATATATATATATATATATATGTATACAGCGTGTAAAAAATGTGCGATACCCTGCCCTCGTCAGCCGCCAACCAAGGGAGGTAACAGATTTTCGATCGCGAAGGTAGTACTGCCACCCTTCGCGCTACCAGCAGCTTTTACCACAGGGTATTGCATTTGCATATGTGTCAATATCTTGCAGTTTCCTTTTATAACTGCGACTGAAATTTTCAACGTGTTTTAAATCCAACCACGTGCTCGTAGCGACCGTGCAAAGAATTCAAATCTAAAAAAAACAATCGGTAGCACATGCCATTATATCATAATGTTTTTCATTCTTTAATATAACAAGTTTTTTTTATTAATTATAATTTTTATAAAATATTATCTTACTAAATTTTAATTCGTAAGTTTAATATCCAGGTTTAATTTTATAAAACGTCTTTTTTTAAGGATAAGACCTTCTAGCCTCTCCTGACCACTGCCTCCTGTCTTTCGTCTGAATGAAACATTGAAATGGATAATTTCTGTATTCATTTTTCGACAGCTGTCACAGTTAAATTTCTAATTCCGACACGAACTTAGTCTACATAGCGTAAGACTGACGAAGTTTTCGTTGGTTGAAATAGGTCTATTCCCCATATTAGGTAATTTTGTATTTTATGGTGTACTATTAGTTGCTCTGTATAATAAATGCATTGAGGTCTTTTTTTATATTACTAGGATCCACTTGGATTATATACCAACAGAGTTATTACATTTGATATATATATATATATATATATATATATATATATATATATATATATATATATATACGAAGAAATATAGTCTTAAAGCGTGCTATATTTATGGGATAAAGTGCTCAATATCAGAAATAGAGCGTGTGTAAATATAAAAGTGAACATAGAAGTAAACACTTAGAGGCGACTGTCTGTTTCATGCTTGGTGCAATCCTCAGGACATATATATATATATATATATATATATATATATATATATATATATAAGTGGACATGGAAGTCAGCACTTAGAGGCGACAGTCTGTTTCATGCTAGTGCAATCGTCAGGCCTGACGATTGCACTAGCATGAACAGACTGTCCCCTCTAAGTGCTGACTTCCATGTCCACTTTTATATTTACACACGCTCTATCTGATATCGAGCAGTTTATCCCATAAATATAGCACACTTTAAGACTATATTTCTTCATATATATATCTATCTATCTATATATATATATATATATATATATATAAATAAATAAGTGTATTTTGAAGTAACATATATGGTAATTTTGGATTTTATGATGCACTACTATATATATATATATATATATATATATATATATATATATATATATATATATATATATATATATATATATGAGTGTGTGTGTGTGTGCGTGTGTGTGTTAAAACAGTTGATTTCTGTTGGTTATAAAATAATTCTACTATAAGTAAATCTTTTTTTAACATTGCAGAGATATCCTGCAAATCAACAATCTGAAAACAGTAATACATCAGATCAAAATGTTAACCATCATTTCAATGACAATAACTGCACAATGCGGTATAGTAGTAAATAAAAATTCTCAGTCTATCTATCTATATATATATCTATAGGAATATGTAAATGTCTTGTGTGTGTGTGTGTGTGTGTGTGTGTGTGTGTGTATGATTTCGGAAGGCTCATTTAAAATTTGGTCATCGGATGCGATAAGTTAATTTGATTGATGTCACCTTATTCGTCGAGATCTCAACGCTCTTACATGCATTTTTGCTTTTCATTTAATTTGAAGCAGCAACTCTTTCTTTTGGTGAAACACGTCGTTTATAGCTTTTCCACTTTGTCTCTTATTTGTTCACTTATCTCCGTGATGTTCGACGCCAATATTAGTTTACAATATATATGGTACCCAGTAGCTGTCCATTAAGGGAAAGATATAGCTATATTTATACACAATTTTACAATCGATATTAAAGTAAAATCATTTATACAGATGGAGCAGCAGTGTTCTATTATCTGAATTTATTAATCGATTAAACACATTTAGTCGACCTATAGAACCATTTATCTGAATCCAAAATCAAGTCACATCATTCACTCAATAGTCAAATGTTAGTTTATTACAAAATATATGCATTTACAATATATTGATTTAAATGATAAATACAATATTTCAATAAGTCTTTTCAAAGATTCTTTCCTGCAAGTAATATATTTTTCTGTTGTAGTATTTATTTGGAAATTAATAAACATATTTTGATTACAGCAATATCAACAGGTCGCTGAATGTGAAACATATAAATGTGGTGTGTTAAATCAAGTTTAATATTGTGGCCATATGAATGACAACTCATGTCGTGTTTCCCTCTTTCTTCTAGTTATATTTTGTTGGTTTGTCAATGCTTTCTGTGGTCACCTTGTGTAGCAAGATCCGCGAAAATAGAGGTTGTTCTCTAAGACAATTGTGATGTTGTTCTTTCTCAGATTGAGGGAAGCATCTAAGCAATTTTTGTGCAAATGCGGTCTGTATAGAATATTACCTTCCATTATGAATACGGAGAAAATGAAGATGGTTAAACTCTTGTATCTTGGCGTGTCCTCTATCTGAACTGATGGAACTAAAGAAAGAATGGAGTTCCTCGAAACATGCAAATAGTGATAGAATAGTGACAGACTTCCGATGTTGCATCTGTGGTAAAGAGGATGTAGAGTGGAGAATAATACTTCCACCATAAAACGGCATGACTTTGAACTCTATCAATGCTGTAATGATAGGTGTGACCACTCACATAAAGAATATGGTATTTGGTATAATGTTACTCTTGTAAAGACAAGGCATAGCGGATGGACGTAGGTAATTTCTGGAATGATAGATTCACCGAAATCCATTTCAAGAGTTTACAACAATTTTAGTTTTAATTTCAATTAATAAATTAGATTTAATACTAAGCATTCTTTTTTGCGTTTAAAAGCGAAGTTAAATTGATTGGAATGAACTTTTAAATCGCTAAAAATAGCTAATTTCAGCCATATTTACAAATCTCTTAGCAGAACATAACGTAATTCTTTTTATTAAAAAAAGATTAAAAAATAAAATATATTTTCTGAAACTTTTTCTGGGGAAGATTAGCTGTAATCCTTTACATATCTAAATTATATATAAATGTAATGATCTTTCCAACTGGCTCCAACTAAAAGGCCTCGCTCGAACATCGATAATTCCCATAAACTATGCTATGAGTACCATAACCTGGAGTTCCCTCTGACTCGTCAGATACCAGAAGACAACTGATAATGAACTTGGCAATTCATGACGGTAAAGAATGGTGGCGCTACCTACCCCTTTACATACTTTACTGCTAACATTTTGCACGTAAGGGTATTATAAATTCATATCATTTTCTAATCACAAAAAGTATTTTATAAAAAGAAAAGAGAATGAAAAAGAAACAAGTTGTATAACGTATTTATGGATATTTGAAATACAACATATTTCCAATCTAGTCTCAGGAAGAATTTCAATGAATACTTTAATTCAACATTTGTCAAGACATTAATAATTAAGTAAATAGATGAATGCTTAAATAATATTTTATATCAGGCAGGTTATATATATTTTATTCGTTAGCACTAGAGCGTTGCTATGTATAAATGACAAAGTAAAACTATATTCTCTTTTGAGAAGTCAAATCAATATCTTTATTAATTATATCTTAAATTTATTAAATTGTATTCTTTTTTATTTCTAAATTTCACATATACTTTTTAAGTCCTTCTAAGACTTTAAGATAAATTTAATAAATAAAGGAAAGAATAATTGGAAATGATGAAGAACTTATATGAATTATTTCATACATTTGGAAAGAAAAGATATAACAGTCATTAGATGATTGAGCGAGATATAATTTGTCGAAACAACAAAACAATTTCAATGACGGTTGTGATTTACATGATTGACAAAAAATGGTAACATTCAAGCCATATTAAAATTTTACTAAATATTTTATCAATGTAACCTAATTGAAGATATTCGAAAATATATCTATTTAAGCACGTGGGCAGACACACACGTGCACTCACACACGCACGCACACACACACACACACACACACATATATATATAACTAAGAGATTGAATCTGAATTAGCTTGTATTTCTGACTGAAATCTGTATCCTAGAGATAATACCGGGAAACCTTATTCAAAGAAAGACTATGTACTATAAAAGAAATAATGGAGGATTTCTCTTAACCCTTCTAATCTTCATCTTGCTTTCTTCGTGGCTAAGCTATGCTTGCACAACATATATATATTGCTATAAAGTAATGGGTATACTTACGCAGCTGCCATCATACATGTTCTTTTGAATTCCTTTGTATATTAATGCAGCATTCAAACTATTTTTAATTTGAGAAGAATAGTGTAAAGTTTATGACAAAGAATTGCTGATTGTATAACTTCAAACAAAAGAATTACAATGGAACCTGTATTTTTTCTTATGTTGATATAAGTAGGTTAGTATAAAGTCGTTTTGAGATATTCCCTGAAAAGATATATTCCTCTACTGTTCAGTAAGCAAAATTTGCGTAATAAGAACTCATTTCTACATTCAATAAAAAAATCATCTTTTCTTGTCGTGTCCCGAAATCATGAGAAAATAACAAGATATATTCGAAGATTATTTTATCTACTTCCGATGGTACTCCTATATACTGACCCTTTGAAAATTATATTCAGGGGGAAAATTGACAAACACAACCACGCCCACAATCACATAACAGATATGCATATAGTGTATATCAAGTATTTGAAACTAACTTTCGCTGGGCATAAATGATGAATGGTATGTGCCTTCACGTAAGTTATGCTACATACACCAATTTGTAACATTCCCATTTCTCTTTCAGACGTACCAAGAACATTTAGATTATAGCTTCCAATCTGAAAGAAGATACAAAACTGTAAGCCGTGTTCTTGGAAATAAAGTATGTTCGTGTTTCTTAAAAAAAATAAAATAATGACCCACAGAACCTCATTTAGCGTCAAAAAGCATAACCCATAGATTTTGTTGGAACTATTTATTTGCACCTAGTATCTATTTAAATCAGCATCTTGTAACAATGAAAGACGAATCCTGGGTACATTTTGTAGTTGAGCGGCCACATTATTTATTTCAGGATGTTGGTTGGAATAGCCAAGAACAGATATAGACTCAGAATAGCATATATATATATATATATATATATATATATATATATATATATATATATATATATATATATATATATATATATATACATACATGTATATATATATATATACACATATATGGCTCTTTGGATGCATGTTTGCGTGCATGTATAATATCCTTCCCATGTCTAATGTTCACTTTTTTCGAAACACCTTCATAGAGACACATTTCCAACATGGTTTATCATTATTTTTCATAGGAAAAATAGAGAGTTCTCAGATTCACAGTTAACATACTTTTATGTCTGCTCGTCTCACTGTCTGATGTTGAACTTTATTATCTACTGTGTCAATCGCGGAAGATCTGCAATACAACACTATGCCAATCTCCACTAATCAAACCCCTTTTTCTATCATTCAGTTAATCGAATACACTATAAAAACCCTGAAAAACTTGTCTCATATCCGAGCAAACTTACAAAATTCAACTTATATTTATTTACAATCATCGCAATGTTCTCTACCATAGCAAATATATTGTACCAAGTAAATGTTTGGCTTAGGACTAAATAAAATTTCTATATTTATTAATGGTAATTGTTTACTCTCTTTATTTGTTCGGCTTACGAAATCTTTCTTAGTAACGCTTTATTTCAGGATCGCTTTAGAGAACTTTATACTTATATGGACAAAAGCTCCTGCGCGTTCGCACTTGCACACACACACACACACACACACATATATATATATATATATATATATTTATATATAGAGTGAGTGTTTGTGAGAGTGATAAACAGACGGACTGAAAGAGAAATAGACAGGTACAACAAAAACAATGACTAATATCATTTATTATTACTAAAGTTTTTAATTGTGTTTGTGTTAAATGTGTGAAATGCGAAATAAATGTTGTAAAGAAATCATTTTAATGCGTATCATACAACTAGACAGAAAGATAAATTAAAATATATCATCAACAAATAAAGTCCATAAAACTAGACCATGTTCAAATTATACAAACACACACAAGCAGACTCATCATTATTTAACGAATAAAAACTTACCCACATTTGCATCTGCTGTCCTACAGTTTCAGAAACAAACATCAGGTAGTAAGAATATATTTTGCTTACGTTTCAGCCTAATCCAATAATACTGTATTACTCAAATAGCCCCCATAAACTGCTGTATAAATCGACGTGTGTCCGCTAAAATTATTAAATACAAATTCAAGTATAGATACGCTTTCTTCGGATAAATCTACCTCATAAAATAGCGTAGCTTTTTTTATTAACATTTTGATATAAAGTTCAAATGGTTCAAATTCGCTGATGTGACTTTTTGGTGAGATAATTATGCTTAAAAATCAACCAAAATATAGGCAAAATAATATAAGTGACATTAAGTTGCCAATGGCTCTTTTGCGTTGTCTTAAATGGTCGTACATTTTTTCATTTAGAGATAATTCGAAATTCCATATGATTAGTCTCTTGGGAATTTATAAAGAAAATAGATTGTTTTGCATTGGGGAATTACTTTCGTAACAGCTAAAGCAACTGATTCTTTGCTAAACTAAGATATTTCAATCGATTTGGATTAGTACATATTTATATTTTTGAATAGTCTTGTTTAAAATTATTATACTTTTAGTTTTTTTTATTTTCTTACACTCGCATATGTCATTATCGATTATTTTTATTGATATAAAATCGAATGAGATTTTCGTTTAGAAGTTTTATGAAAGAGAGGACGATAGGTATTTGAAATATTTCCAACAAGCAACTTTATAAAAGTTTGTTTTTATAAATTAGGCAGTGATTGACTTACCGTTCATAAATTGCAGCAACAAAGAGAATTATGAACATTCTTATATGTTTTTTAACTGATGGGAAAATACTCGTAAAAATATACTAAATTGATCTACCTCCAAATAGGGCATCCTTCCAAATGTTGCAAACCTGAAAAAAATCCTGAGCAGACTATACCAACAAAACCGAGGTAATTATCTCGAACGAGTTAGATAGATACACACAATGGTCCCAGTAACTCAGAATCGATTACTAATTTTCAATTTTTACATTTTCCTCTTTCATAAAGTTGGTATATTAGAATATTTATATATATTTCATATTTTTAGGTGTTCAGTTCTTTTTTCGTAAGGATATCCAATTAAGCTCAAATAAACATTTACATACTTATACATATTTGCATACACACACAAACACAAACACACACACACGCACGCACATATACATATATATATATATTTATATAACCTTGATTTTATTGGTAAATATATATGAAGAGGAAAATTAATTTTTCTATCGAAGAAGAGATTTTCATTCAGATAAACAGATATTCGAATAAATTTATATGAAAAGAAAAAAATATTCACAAATTATCCAAAGAATATTCCATATTTCTCATAGACGACAAATACCAAAAATAATTGGCATTCATTTTAGTGAGGGCGCTTATCTTTTTCAAATTTTTTGTAAACGTCTGTTTATCCAATTATACAATTCAAGCGCAAATTTTGATTTTAATTATATTAATATCTTTTCATTTATTTAGCTTTGTGTAAATTATTTTACTTTTTGGCTTTAATGATCCATTCGGAATTTGAACTTGATAATTATCCTCATTTAGTCCGGGAGTTGTGCACAGTTTATTATACAAATAGACGTCAAATCCAGTATTTGAATCGTGACAAATTATGTACAATTTGGTGGAAAAATGTCCACTCCCGAGCCGAAAGTTTAAACTTTCATGGTGTCGACCAAGTTTAGCTGTAAAAGACATGTAACGCGAATTCCAGCGAGAATCCGCCTAGTGCTT